>JAPYZD010002958.1:0-25530 GCA_030522725.1 Ichneumoninae sp. B BG-2022a
TTTTGTTACTGTAACAAATTTAGATTGTTAATATAGGGATAACAAAACCAGCTTGTAACCATAGCAAAATTTTTCGCTTGGAGCGATTTGCTACCGCAACAAAACAGCTTTTGTTACGGTAACAAAAAAAAATTGTTATATGACTGAGAGGGTCAATAATACAGTACTATTGTACATTTCACTTTTGTATTCCATAATAAGCGTGGAAGTGTACATGAAATACACCCCTGGAGCGATGATTAAAAAAAAAATTAACGGGTTTATAGCCACAATTGCAAAAGTGAGTAATTTTGTGCATTTCCAAACAGCAATTTCTTTGTTTCCCGATGGCATCGCGAAAAAACCTAGGTGCCCATCATGCTCTACAGCAAGAAATCCACAAGATGGATATGAAGGAGATAAAAAAATTAGATAAAGCGGTTTCATTTAGACTTCTCGAGTCTAAACATTGAAACATCGAAAAAAAAATGAAACACGTAATTCTAGGCATTTTTTCGCGCCGAGGACAGATCCAACATTCGCATTGACCGAAAGCGCAAGTTTGATGTATTTTTTTCGCGCTAAACCTGAGTTGGCCAGCAGTTTTGTCTAAAAGTTAAATACGAATTGATGTTGAAAAAAGTTGAAAATTCAGATTTTCATAACGCTTCCTCATAAAAGTTGAAAGTTGAAAGTTGAAAGTTGAAATTTTTATATTACTTTCTCATAAAGTGCCTTTATTCGCAAAGCGTCCTCTATGAAGAAGCCAAAAATATAATAACTGCTTTCTCATCGAAGAAGCTTTGCGAATAAAAAGACGTTATGAAAAATTGATATAAAAATTTCAATTTTCAACTTTCAAGTTTTACGAGGACCAATCAAATAAAAATAGAGTGGAACTGCCTTTCGCAGTTCAATACATCCATATACAGCAAATTTCAAGAATTCGTAATTGCCAATGCAGACATTATTTTCAATATGATAAAATAATAAAATACAAACGCAGTGAGTTTATCTTGAAATAAATGTATTTATGCATGTATAACTCTGCTATTACCTGTCATTACTCAGCCGTCAAATTACAGCAGGCGTCGTTTGTTCTCATAGCAAACTAAATCGTTGTAGTGACAAGAAAGTTTTGTTGCGATAGCAAAACCAATTGCTTCTACGTAGTAATTCTTTTGCTGCTTTTACTAAACGTTTTGCTGTGGGAACGAGGTAATTGTCAACAAAACTTATTTTGTTAGAGCAACTAAACCATATTTCTCCGTGGACATTTATTCTAAAAATTGGCAAATTCCGAATATGTTTTCGCGAGGTCGATTCAGAGTGTACCATGCGCGTCGAACATCCTATAGTTTGCATAGACGATCCGTCGCCCGAAAAGGATTTCCTCCGAAAAAAAAGAAAAAAGACAAAACAAATTGACATCCCCAGAAACATTTCCTGATTCCCAGATTCTCCGTTGTCAAAAAATCTCTCTCCCCCGTCGTGAGTTCGACGGTGGAATGAGCTATACATCACCGCTGCGGAACAAAGTCGTATAATCCCCCAAGACACGGAGCGCCAGTGTGCCGTTCGAGATTCCCTCCCTCTCTCGCTCGCGATAGTAGCCAAACGCGACCGATCGATCGGCGAAGGTCTCGTATCGTTTCGCCGAGAGAGCGGTATAACGTCCGGCAGTAAAGCAGAGAGCTCGAGGGACGACGATGAGGTATACAGATATAGGGACGAAGGAGAGAAAAAGCGAGAATAGCGATGAAAAAAAAGAAAAAAAAAGATAGTATCAAGAAACGGGTGAGAGGATAGTACGCCAGTAACGACGCACTTGCACACGTATGAAAGAAGCTGAAACGCGTAACAGCAGCTTTCGACCACAGTACCAACCCTCCCGCCATCCAACCCTTCCATCTCGTTCTCCTTCGGCTCTCGCCTCGCGATCTCTTTCCTTTTTCACCGCCTTTTCTTGATTCCCTCGATACCCACGGACGCGCTTTAGTACTCCCTGCAACTGAAACTCGGGGGAATCGGAACGGTGCTCCTCGCTTGACGCTGTCTCCGTTCCCTCGTGCAGACTCCTCGGGTTCTTCGGGCTCGTGTCTCCCACAATCGGCTGATACCCCACCAACCACCTTCTCACACCCACCCTCCCGTCGCTCAAAGCAGCAACAGCAGTAGCAACGAGTAACGCAGACACTAGACAAGATACACAAAAGATACTATGCCTTTGGGGATTCCCCTCGAAGCTCGCACGGAGAGGAATAAAAGGGGAAAAAAACACGGAGAGAAATAAAAGAAAAGCTTGAATACTATTCTCGAGCATCTTCTCTAAAAGCGGACAGTAAAATTTGCATAAATCATTGAACACCTTTCGAGATATTGCGGCATTTGTTATTTATATTCTTCACCCAGTGGAACTTTACTGGGTGCACGGAAATGCGGAGAAAAATCGTTTCCTCCGACACAATACGGATCTTTAATTTATTGTTTCGATGTAAAACACAAAAATGCACGGTTACGGTAATAAATGTGGCGTTCCTGTATCGAGTAGATAAATTATTGGCGGCAACGAAAATCTTGCTGTCCTGACGAATTTTTGTCTTCGTGCGGTCAAAGGGGTCTTTTACGTTTAACAAAGATTTTTGGTCCACTATCTTATTCTTCCGATAATTTAACAATCGTTATTTCCGGCAAAGGAACGTATAACATTTTCTTGTTGCAAAATTAGCACAAAAAATAGAAAATGGTGTAAATTTGAGAACAAGACGATTTTCGAGCAATCGAAAAGTGTCGAGATAATTTATTGTTGGGGCAGCAAAAAAAATCTCTGTTACGATACAAAAATTTGTTGTCCCTGTATTGAGTAGATGAATTATTTGCGGCAACGAAATTCTTGCTGCCCGACGAATTTTCTATTATATAATTATTATAATTATACAAATAATAATCTCTTACGATTCACAAAGATTTCTTGCCCACAATTTTGCTTTCCTGTTCTAACAATCTTTATGTTCATCAAACGAACGTATTATAATTTTTTTATTACATTGCAAAAACAGCAAAAAAAGGAAATGGTATATTTTGAAGAACAAACATTTTTCAAGAAATCGAAAAGTGTCGAAATAGAAAGGGAAAGTAACGAGAGATTAAAGAATCTTAAGGGACGCAGCATCCCTCCCGAGAGAGTCCACTGCGCGTCTCGGTTCCTTCGTCGACTCTCCCGTTCGATGCTCCATCACGATGGAAAGATCTTTTGCCACTTACCTCTCCAAGTTTCTACACATACACATATCCACTTTTTATTTTCTCAATCTCACACATACATAAAACCCTTTACATTTTAAGCAAAACATTTAAATTCTCTTCCTCTAATATAGGAACATTCCCAAAAATAGTCTTCCTTTTTGTGTTCTTCCTTTAAAATTATTAGTAGAACAATTTTTATTTCCGCGTTATGTACATTTGTTTTTATGCCCGTGTATGTGTCTCCATGCCCATGCACGGAGAAAAATAATTCTGTTGCTCTAACAAAATGTGGATCGTTAATAATTTATTGTTGTGGCAACAAAAATATTTGTTGCTACAGCAAAATATTTTGTTGCTACAGCAAAATATTTTGTTGCTACAGCAAAATATTTTGTTGCTACAGCAAAATATTTTGTTGCCACAGCAAAATATTTCGTTGTCCCAATGTTACCCAGGTAAATCAGTCATGGTAACAAAATTCTTGTTGTCCCAACAAATTTTTTTTTACCGTGTGATTATATTCGATTCAGTACCAGGCCATCGACCACATACAACTCTACCAAAAACTCTCCCGGAATTGAAATAAAACTCTCCCCGAATTTAAATAAAACTCTCCCCGAATTTAAATAAAACTCTCCCCGAATTTAAATAAAACTCTCCCCGAATTTAAATAAAACTCCCTGAATTGAAATGAAACTCTTCCCGAATTTTTATTTTCATTCCGGTAGAGTTTTATATAGAGATGTTTTCTGGTAGAGTTGTGAGTGGTAGAGATGTAAATGTGCCAGTATTTCAACCTTTTTATGTTATTATTATTTTTTAATTAATTTTTATTTTGACTGTGATACGAGTAGGAATAGTGAAGAGTGGTCCGTCGATGCACCCAGAAGCACATTTATTAAAATCAAATAAATTTCGGTCTTTAAAGGACGTTTATTAAGATGTAAATTAAATGTTTTCTTGCCTTAACAACTTGCTTATTAGATTCTAATAACGGCTATCCTTTAGTGTAAGTAAAAAAATGTATTCCAAGAATTGTACTTTAAAATATATGTTTATTCGCCCCAAAGAAATAATATATTTGGCGTCAAGACAAACGCGGTTATTATGCGGTAGCGCGCATTACAGAGTTGTCACCGCGTCAGTCGTCTGAAAACATTGTAATGGAGAGGCAACTCATCGGTTCGTTTATATGAAACTTTGTTTACTTCAAGCTGGGTACCTCGATCGAATTATGGTTGTAGAATGAGTCCTGGAAGAACCAATTTGGAAATTAGCTATGTTACGAGTATAACTAAAGTGTAACGTCATTAGTTATCGGGTCGATAACCGATCTGTATGCTTATTAAATAATAAAACATTGCTTATTGATGCTTCGTTGATAATAAAAATGACTTATTCAACAAAAAATGCGTTTCTACATCATTCATATATCACATTATTCCCATACGATCAAAAATAACAGGTCTGTCACGAGATAAATAACAAAATTATTTGAAATAAATATCTGTTTATTAGGTCCATATAAACATTATTTAATAATAAGAATAATACTATCAAACAAATAAATATATTAGAAATTAATAAACGCGCTATTAGGTTATGAAGCAAGTAAACATTTTTCTTCGTCCTTAATAAATTTTCTTATATTGCAATACACTTTTTCTGCGTGTAGGGTCCATTTGTTCGTTGGCTTTTCTTTCTCTTATCCGTATGTGTACATTTGATCTTTGAAAAATGTTTGTCTTTATGTCTTATGTGTATGTTCAAATCTTACATGCCTCGTCTTTTCGATTCACCGCTTGTAATTTCGCTGCAAAGGAGTTATTCCCTCAAATAAATTTCAATTACAAATATAATTACAATTACAAATACAATTACAGTTACAGTTACAATTTTTATTTATCTCATAAAGAGGTATAAAAGTATAGATTTGGTGCGAAAGCAGAAATTCTCTTCCATCCCCGTATCTCCTGGGGAAGGGTGGTTCGTAAAATGGGGTTGCCGGCGAGGTGGCGCCCTCCCTCATGCCTTCGATCGACCCTGTCCCCGGTCTTCCCTCTTCGTTTATCCGACTCTCTTCCTCTCCGTCTATCGCTCCACAACACCCTCCGTCCCCCTTCGAGCGCTCTCACCCTCCGCGACACATCGAAACCGTAATACAGATACTCACACGGAGAGGGAAAATTCGCGGTGGAGTAAGTGAGCGAGCGAGGAAGCTAGCAAGCTCCTTCCCTCTGCACACAGCGATCCACTGTACGTTTCGGTAGTCCCGTCGTCCGTCGTCGCACCAAGTGGGGTTTTGTAGTCAGCGCCACAGCGACTCGACAGTCACCACTCGGTCACCCTGCGATACGGAGGGGTTGCACGATCGTGGTCCGGGACGGTCTCGTTGCCGAGGCGGTAGGTATACCCTCTCCTCGTCACTAAAACCTCACCGCTCGCTCGATCGCATCGTCACGCACCTATCACGCGACACACTGACATACCGGACGACCCCTTTATTTATTTTTTATATTTTTTTCTTATTTTTTTTTTCATCCCCTTTCCGATAGACTGGTTAATCTCGTTGACCGGAGGAAAAAAATAAATTAAAAAAAATTTCGTTCCTCGCTTTGCAGTCGAAGTTTTGGCCTTCGCGTCTCGAGCTCACCTTTGGCATTCGAGCGACGAAGACCATCGGGCCACGATGTTCTCGGACATGTTTGTTTCCGGACGGATTACTCGCGAGTAAAAAAGATGTTCGATAGTGGGTAGATTATTATTATTTTTTATATGGTTTTTTTTTTTAAATAAAAAATGAATTATTCGAATTGTGAAATAAGAGGAGAGCGCGAGAGTGAACAGTGCGCGAGAAAGAAAATAAAAGGAAGGAAAGGGGGCGTCGGGAACTGAATGGGAAAATTGTGCGGAGGAGCAGATGAGCGGAGAGTGCGGAAGAGTGGACGCGACAAGAGAGGCGAGATCGTCGGAGAAGACTCGTTCCTTCGTCGTCCGGTTGTTCCTTTTGCTACCGTTGAAAAGTGAGGCGGCCCTGCCGCCCACCTTTATCATCCCGCCGTGCCTCGAAGTACTCGGTGGGCTTTTTGTTTCTCTCATCTCGACGACACCGAGAGAACGATCGTCGAACCGCGATGAGCCCGCTCGTCGCCGAGCGAGACAATAATTCTTCTCGTCCGGTCATACCTCCGCGAGGAATACAAACGACCCCGGTCCTGTGGCTGCTCAAGGTGCTTGATCCGCTCGTGCCTGGAAAATCGAGTTTCCGTATTTCAGTTTAGTCGTACGGAGAACATTAATTCTGGGATGGTTTTGTGTTCTTTTTTCTCGTTCACAAAAAATAAATAAATAAATTACGTCTTGGTACGAAAATATCTCAAGGGATGGTTTCGTTTCTTTCTTCATAAAAAAAATTACGTCGCGGTACGAAAATATCTCTAGGGATGGTTTATTTTTTTCATTAAAAAAACAAATACACCTCTGTAGAAAAATATCTCATGGGATGGTTTCGTTTTTTTTCTTCATTCAAAAAAGACATTACATCTCGGTATAAAAATATCTCATGGGACGGTGCCGTTTTTCTTCTTCATTAAAAAAATAAATTACATCTGTGTAGAAAAATATCTCATGGGATGTTTGTTTTTTTTTCTTCATAAAAAGAGTACTAAATCTCCGCACGAAAAAATCTCGCGGGATTAATTGAAAGTGATAAGAGTACGGATCGATGGGAATCGGTAGATAATTAACGTTGAATCGTGAACGGCTTTGTACGTTGGGTGATTAATCGAATCGAGTAATTGGCACGAAATTGGCGTGACGAGAGAGGAGAATGCGTAACTCCCTTCCCTCCGGTTTTCGCCAGTCTCGAGGTTATCCGCGTATAGAGAGAGAAAGACGGAGTTATAGGTACGTACACGTACGCGTGAGACATTCGAACGGCGAACGTGAACGTTGAACGTGACGCGCGCGCTGAGGTTTCCGGTGCCTGTAAGTGGAGCGCTCGGATGAACACGTGTCCAGCGTATCGGTTACGAGGCCTCTCCGACGATGCGCACCCCCTCGGCCCCCCCCCCCCCCCCCACGTCCGCTTCTACCCCGTGCGACCCACCCTCATACGGCCGCCTCTCGCGCGTGGGGTGAACTCTCCCCCCGAGCCTATCGAGCGAAACAGCCGCGTGCGCGAGGGCTTCGGTAGGCGATTAAATTTTTTCGCGGCTTTTCCGCACTTTCCGCCAATGTCTCGGCAAACATCGGCTAAGTTGTACAACGGAAACACGCACACGAAATTTCTGTCGTCTCTTTTTAAAACTCCTTTTACCTACTTTGAACTTGAAAAGTTGACAAATGGGTGACATTTTTTTTTCTGGACATTTCAATAACAAAATTTTAATAATGTTATATTGCAGGATTACATAAGATAACATTGATAAACGGGCGGGATTCGGTACGCGAGTATGTTTTTCGCGGCATTTCCGCACTCTCGGCCAATGTCTTGAGGACCATTGGCGAGCAAGTTGTACAATGGAAGGTGGAAAAGAAAATGGTTTCGTTTTTTAATGTCTTTTATTCTGTGCACAAAAAGTTAGCAAATCGGGGAATTTTTTTTCGAAATTTTAATACCATTAAAAAAGTAAACGAACAGCATTCGATACGCGGTTACATTTTTTTCGCGGCACTCTTGGCCAATGTCTCGCAAAAATTTGTGAGTAAGTTGTGCAACGGAAGTACAGACATGAAAATTGTTTCGTTGTTCTTTGAAACTTCGATTACTTTGGACTCGGAAAGTTGACAAATCGGTAAAATTATTGTTTTGAATTTTTTATAATGTTATATTATGTAGGGTAAAATTGATGAACGTGGTCCATCCCGATCAGCACGCAAGTCGATGATGCATGGCCCGAGACGTATTCACCACTTTTACCCTGTACGAATAACATGTATTTGTGATGCGGAAGAAAAATCATCAAAATTCTATGTCGAGTGCAGACCGCAGCCAACCTTTTTTTGCGTAGATCGACTTTCTTGGATACAAAAACCGGCAGTAAAAATTGTCTATTTAGATAGTAGTCACGCTCGAGAATCATTTTTCGTTGCAAAACTTTGTTCAGCATTTCTTTTCATACAGACTTAAAATGAAATAAAAAAACGAAGAAAAAAGATGTTAAAACCTTCTCCACCCGAGTAAGAAAAAAGTAACCTATAAGGAAACAGAAGAGAAAAAAACGTCCGTAGGTCAACTTTCTCGGATACAAAAACCGGCAGCCAAAACTGTCTATTTAGATGGTCGTCACGCCCGAGCATCATTTTTCGTTACAAAACTTTGTTCACCATTTCTTTTCATACAGTCTTAAAATGAAATGAAAAAACGAAGAAAAAACCATGCTCAAACGTTCTCCGTCCGAGTGAGAAGAAAGTAACCTACAATGAGATCGTTCAAGGAACCAGAAGAGAAGAGAACTTATGTTCTCTTCTCTTATATTTCCTTGTACGTTATTTTCTTACTCTCGTTCCTTTGGCAATTGCACGTATAGTGGTTCGATGTGTTCCTTTTGTTCCGTGTTACTGGACTAGGGGTAGGTCAGGTGGGGGAGGGGGGGGGGGTGCTGTATATGAAAGCAAAAGGCGAGGAAGAGAACACGACGTCGTCGGCAACGACAACGTACGACGGCGCCGGAGCTCGTAAAACTTTTTCCTCTTCCGCGCTGCGTTGTATATATTGCCGTTATAGCCGGCACCCATAGCGTCTCAAAACGTAAAGGGGTCAGCGTCAGGGGTAGTGTCGGCATCGCATGCACTCTCGACCCCCCCCTCCGAGCTTTTCCCTTCCGACCGTCCGTACGGGAAACGTGACGCACATGGAACATCTATCGCGAGTTGCACGAGCTCGAATTTTCAGCGCTTATCCTCAATTCGCGTTACCCAGGGGGATGGAAAAGGGCGAGTCCCGGGAGGGACTTCGACGAAGGAAAACCCTTTTCGAAGCTCGCAGCTGAAAATAGCAAAGAAAATTGAAAAACCTTTAAGCTGTCGCTTTATCTAGCTCAAGACACTCTCGAGACTAGCTCGAGGCACGAATTAATCGGACTGATGGAAAGACTACGAAGAGAACCGATGCGGGAGCAGCCATTAAAAAAAAAAACCTTTAAATAAAATAAATTTCGTTAATTTTTTAGTTTATAAATTTTAGTTCGTAAAACCTCCACTATTTTTTATTTTTATTTCCATTCGTTTCACAATCTTTTGTGTGCTAAAAATACGGTTTGATGTCGAAAGCAAAATAGTGAAGAAAATGGTCCTTGGCGGACGAGACATTTCTGTTAAACGTGCAACAGCCTTACAGCGTGTGCTGAATAAGGCCGGTAGAATTTTGATTTATTTTTTTAAGTGAGGAAAACCAGAGATCAGAGGAAAATGGTGCGTGGGTGAGATTCGAATTTGGGAAGGTTCGGTTAACATGATAATCCGCAGGTGGGGTGGCTGGACTCGAGAATTTTTTTTCCCCCTAATTGCAGTCAAACCGGAAGCTTGAGCGATCCTCGAGTGCGAGGGAGCATTTTTATGAATTGCAGCATTTTCCTTGCAAATACTCGTCCGGCGTGCCTCGATTTGCACTATTTGTGCGTCTCTCGTTTTTTCCCACGCGCTGGGCCTGGCACTCGACGGAACTCTTTCTCGCTTCTCGTCGAGTTTATCGGTGGGCAGAGGAGTCGATCGGTGTGTGCGTGTGTGTGAATGTGTGTGGGAGTATTAGCGCTATATCGGAGAATTGGATGAGCCGTGGCCGAGTCGGAAAACCGGCTCCGGTGTATCGAGAGGTTGAGGGAGGAAAAAGGGGAAAAAGAGGAAAAAGCGAGCAGCAGTGGATGGCTGTTTTTTGCCTGCCGATCTGGAGGCTCGCACGAACAAAAAAAGAACAAGTGGAATTGAGAATTAAAAAAAAAGAAAAAAAAGGCGAATCGAGGGAATCTACGAAAAAAAAAAAAAAAAATAGGCGGGTACGTTAGTTCCCAGAGAGTTTTGGGGAAGAGTGGAAAACACCACCGTTCGAATAAATATACGACACGGGTATTTAACGGCACGGGTAAATATACGACACGGTAACACTCCGAATCATTGATTCGCTCCATCATAGCCAAAAAATAATTGAAATTCTTTTTTTTTTAACTTTATTTCTTGTCCCGTAGCTTTTGGAATAGCACGAAACATTTGGCACTTTATTCGAGGTAGAAAAAAACCTTTGGCTCTTGTTTCCATCTCACAATAATAACAACGAGTCCGTAAAAAAAGTCTCGAGAACCACAAATAACAATAGAAACAATCTATTTTTTATATGCCCAAGCAATTTTTTTATTTCTTTTTGTCATTGCACGTGTAGCGATTCGAGGGTGTAAATTTACCGCAGGACAATCAATGCTTGAACTATGCCGCGAGAAAATAAAAATCTCTCCAGCTGTGCGACGAAGCGGGGGTGAGGCGTGGAATAGGGGGCTGGGTCGGGTGTGAGCAAACAAGTATCACGTCGCGCGATGCGCGTCCTAGCGTGAGACGGTTCTTCGGGATGGTTTCGTGTTTTCGCGATTGTCGACGCTGATGGAAAAGAGAGAGGTCCGTTGCCGGGGTTGGGAGGGGGCCGAGAGAAAGACGAAGGTCTTGATCGATCCTGGAGCGAGATGTAAAAGTCTCGTTCCAGCAAGAGGAGATAAGAAGTCCCGGAGGTGGAGTGTCACACTCATATATATATGTGCATATATATATATGTAGGGTAGAGCGGGGCAGAATGGGGCAACGGGGCAAAACGAGGTTTTTGGGCAAAACGTAATTTTCCAATAATTTTTGGATGCCCGAATTCGCCCTATCGGATAAATCAGGCTTTTTTGCCCAGTTTTGCCACCTTGTCCGATCCAAAAATAATTGGAAAATTTAGTTTTGCCCAAATCCCCGTTTTGCCCCATTTTGCCCCGCTCTCCTCTATATATATATATATATATATATATATATATATATATATATACGAGCAAGTATACGAGAAAAGGGATGAAGGAGAACAAAGAGTAAGAACAAGACGTAGAGTGTAACGACAAGAAGATCCCGGACATTGGGTCCAGTTTGGGAAAAGAGGGATGCTGATAGCGTGTCCGTACAGTGAACCGTGCCAAAAACCCCGCCCTCGAAAAATGACTAGAGTATCAGTGAGCTCGGTCGCTCCGGCTTTCGTCCACGCGGCCGACGAGATCTTGCGCCGACACACCTACACGAAGATCGACCCACACTCGCGCCGTTTGTGGCGTGCCGGTAAAGCCTGCGCCACGAGAACGCCGAGCCTCGTACACTCTGTACAACATCGCGCGGCTAAAGTCGTAAGGGCCTATCTTCTATCCAGAAAGACGCAAATTAAGGCCTTGCGATTTTTATCGCTCTACATAACGCACGTGGTACGTCAGTCGAGGAAATCGGGGTAACCTCTTTCCAACGGTGCACTTAGAAAAATAATGGTATTTCCTACTATAACGAATAGTTCCCAAGCGGGACGTCTATATAGATAGTTTGTGATATTATATACTCAATTGATTAAACTATAATTATAGTTATAACTACAATTTTTGGTCATTGTCATAATTGTAAAATGTAGGCGTCACCCCTGGGAACTATTTACTATGTAAGTTTTTCTCAGTATGGCACCTCGCGACTACCTATTTCCATTCTGTCTGTATATTTCTCTATCACTTTGGAGAATTTGGAGATACGTCGACAGCTTTCGACTTCTCGATTGCACTTTCTCTCGGCTCGTAGAAATTTCAAAATTTCGTTTGGCTCGACTCTGTGTTTTCCATCTCGGCGATTCTAGTCTCTGTTGTCGCTGACTGTATGTATGTGTTTGTGGATGTTTATGTATATGAGATTTGAGGTGGCCGGGGGAATGAGAAAAGGCGCGGTTGAGAGAAGATCTACGCTCCGACGCTTCTGCCAAACTGCTCTGCTGCTGGTGGGTTGTCTGGTTCTTCTTCGAGAGAGAGGAAGATCATTAAGGTCTGTGGCCTCTTCGTACCGGCTCGAGAGTCGCGCGTTTATCTAGATCTTCTTGAGGGTTCTCCTAGGGATATGGAGATGAGAGCTTCCCCCGCGGCTGGGAGGCTCCTCGATGGGCGAGTAGATTAAGTCGATACTTGGTCAGACTGGGGATCCAATTTGCTCGAACGTTACTAATTGTTTTTTTGTTTTTTCAATTTTGTTTAAAGTCGTTTGTATAACATAAATATAATACAAACGAGTTTTTATATGGGACGCGAAGTAATGATGATGATGGGAGACGGACAAGAGGAAAAGTTAACGTGGACGAAGATTTACATTTTTCGAGGCTGATGCTTTGCAGGTCAGTCTCGCAGTCGTGACTGAACTTCGTTAACTCGTTTTCTTCGTCAGTTTAGAGTCACGATTTTGTAAAGAAAATTTTGACGATTTTTTTTTTTCCTTACGGCAATGAATTGTTCGGCGTCGAACAATTCATCGACCGTCGAAGGCTCCTTTACTCTCACATAGCACACGGAATAACAAATATAAATCCAAAAGTATAAAATATAAAGATTAAAAATAGTATGCTATTTATATTAAATTGTGTGCAAAAAATGCGTTCTGGCGGAGACAAAAAAGGATGTTACCCGCGGGTCACGATGTCGATCTCTCCTCGGTTATCTCTAGGTCGACGACACCACGAATTTTCATGACACACGCTTCCCCCGCGACTGGGAAGCTCGTCGAACGGCGAGTAGATTAAGTCGATACTTGGTCAGACTAGGCGTCAAATTTGCTCGAACGTCAATAATTGTTTTCTTTAAATATTTTTAAAACTCATTCATATTATAATATGGCGTGCGAAATAAAGATGAGGATGGAAGGCGGAGAGAAAAGAAAATTCTACGTGCACAGTAAAAAATTATTTCGTGAAATGGAAATTCAAAGTTTTGAAAAAATTATTTTTGTTAAATAAGTGACAAACTCGTTTGCTCAGATTTCAATGTACAAACGTATCCTTTCATTTACCGTGTCATTACCAATTTTAGTTTGTACTTTTGTTTGTAAAACAAATTGCCAGATGGTGCGATCGAAAAATTAATAAATAAAAAATGGTGTAGGTTTGTGGACAACAAGTTGTTGCAAAAAGTACAAACTGTTGTTACGATGTGGGCAAAAATGTAAATTTATCATCTTTTTTTATTTACCGAGTAATAATGTATCCTAAAACCATTTTCGCGACCAATATTTGATGATTTTTTAATTCGTTATCTGTATAGAAAAAATTGCACATTCTTCATAAATTTGGATGCAGAAACAGGCAGTTTCACGAGCGCTCTTGAGAACCACAATGTTTTTTCGAATGCAAAGTACCTCGATTCTTGACTCGCATATAGCACACGAAACAAAAAATATAAACTCAAGAATATAAATTATAGATTATACAAATTATTTATATAATAATATTATATACTAATATTATAAATACAATATAAAGATTCTAAAAAAGTATGTTATTTAAAGTAAATTGTTTGCAAAAATTTCATCGAGACAGTGACAAAAAAGAGATGTCACCCACGAGTCACGACTTCGGTTTCTCCGCGGTTGTGTCTAGATCGACGGCACCGCGAATTTGTACGATACACGCAGAGCCCTGTGTCTATCGCCGGGCCGATGCGCCGCGCGGCACCGGACGGCTCCGCGCATCGGCCGCATCATCCCGTCACTTTACGCAAAATTGAGTCTGGTAGACCGCGACAGAAGTTTCCATTGCGTTTCTCTCCCGTAACACCGTACCGTTTCGGCTCTCTTGTGCGATGAGCCAGCTGTTTATGCATGTGACGTCTACCGTTCTATGTGTATCCAATTAGCCCAACACGCGGAGGCTTCACGGGTCTTACCGCTTCCACCCACCCGTTTCCCAACCCTTCCAACTAAGTCGGATTCTCTCTCTGCCATTTCACCGTTTCGGCTACGAGGGAAAACGAGGGAAAACGAAGAGGCACCTGGGACGCTTCTCCATCTCTCCTGTTACTCCGCCCTGGAAGTTCCAACTCGACTGGATGCCACCCCCCCCTGGAAGTTCCAACTCGACTGGATGCCACCCCCTCCTCCCTCCCCCTCGCCACCCCGGCTAAACTCACTCACCCTCACCGACTGCTCCAACTTCCGGACAACCCGAGAATTCTCTCTTGCATTCTACTATCTACCGATTCCTCCCACACTCCCGCAATATCTCGGTCCCCGAACCTCGCGCGACTCGTCTCTTCAGCGGCTTTCATCATCCGTCTTCGTCCTCGTTCAAACTCCAACCATCCCCAAGGAGACTCGATCTCTCGCAGCTTCGTCCCCTCCGTTCGTCGCCGGTGGAAAATCTCACTAGGCTACGAATCGGATTTCGTTGGAGAAACTCCGTAACTCGTTAGACTTCCGCGTACTCGTTGTTGCTTTAATATTCGGCGTGGCTGACTCGTCCGACTATCAATCTTCATTGGTTGAAGTAATTTTTAAGAGAATTCGATTTTTTAAAATTTTTACGTAGGGCGAGAGAGTGGTGAATACGTCGGGCTGGGATTTGTGAATTGACTGTGCGTCAGTACGAGCGATTTTTGGACCGTGCCCGAGGGGGACGTGGCTTGTGGCACGGTGAAAAAACGTTTCGTACGTTCTCAAACAGCTGTTCTGCCCGAAACTCTGAAATTTTGATTTCACATTAATTGAACAATTTTTTTAACGATTCTTCCAGAACGTATTTTTTTAACTAAAAAATTGAACAATCAACATTTTTTATACAAACATTTTTTAATTTGACATGTCCGTCTCGATCATAAAAAAAAATTGACATGTAACATTAAAAAATATGAAAATAAAATCAACGAGAAAATAAATGGTGGACGTCCGTGTCCAAGAAATTTATGGAACGCCCATTCTGTTTTTTACAAAACATATGAAGAATTCTGTTTTTTACAAAACATATGAAAAAAAAACACAATTTTAATTCTACAATAAAAAAATTCACGTGACATTTAACAAAAAAAAAGGTAAAATCGAACGCACAATCTGATTTTTTTTAACATGTGCGATTCCATTCTCTTTTTTTTTGTTCCCGATCGAAACAGGGTCGAATAATTGGCATTTTGGCGTGAATCACTCGACCGTTCGACCGGCGTGAGTTAACGGTTATTGGATCGACAGAATCGAGATTGATCGTTGCGTCACGAGAGCCCGCTACCTTATTCCGGTTTCCATTAGCTTGGTTGGAAACGAGGTAACCCCCTTTGTCGGGACGCTGCCCTCGCCGGCTAAACAGCGAATCGTCTCTTCGCGACCGGCAAAAGTTTCGAGCTCCGGTCGACACCCCGAATCCTTGAACGCGAAACCCGCAAAAACCGCGAGACCCGCGAAGGAGGACCGGGGGGGGGGGGGCGAAAACCTAACCGAGACTCTTTCGACAGTTCGTCCCGATCGTTACGTCGTTCCCACTTCGCGCTCGAGTTTTCGCAACAAAGACACCGATCGAGCAGTGATGTAGAACGCGAATAGAAAACTCCATCCTAAAGCTTACCGCGGAGGCATCGAGTCTGTATAGTCGCGTCCAACGGCCGTCACTGCTTCCTTCTCTAGGCCAACTCGTCGCCGACGTTGGCTGGGGGCCGGGCCGACCCCCTTTTCTTTCATTCTTTTTTTATCCTCGTAACTTTTCTATCGATCACGGCGAGGCGTATATCGGGGGCTGAGAAACAGAAGGGCGTATACCGCGGCGTTTAAGGCGCAAAACAACCGGAGATAAGCCCCTCTGTTTTTCGAGGGTTCTTGCACACGAATAGAAATAACGAGCGTGGGGCTGTGTACGCGTAGATGTGTGCAATGCATGCGTTTACTTATTTCCCTATCGCAGAAGTTCGCCGCACGAGAAGGTCAAGAATGATTCGGTCACAGTTGGCGAGGCAGGGAGGGGGGGAATATCGTACAATATAAAACGCTATGAATCTCTAATTATTTTTTTTTATTTAGCATAATGTCATGATCGTCGCAAGCTTTGTAGTACACGCGAGTGACTTTTAAAAAAATCCATTTGCCACCCGAGTGAAATTGAATACAAGTCAGTTTGATTGATGACCTTCCGTGTGGATGATAAACGCACACGAATATGACGGGCTACATTTGGCCGGCAGATAGCCCGGTCAAATGTAACATTATTTGCTGGGTTTACAATTCGGCGTATTTTGTACGGGTAATTGGGAATACATCAAATTTCAGTGTGCATTATAGGACGAATTTGCGGATGGGGCACTCTGCCGGAATATTGACGAACTGGAGATTAGGGGACGAGGGAGGCTGCGAGTGGTTTTCGGTGCGCGGATAGACAGATGAATTTATCGCCGACTAGGACTGCGGTTCCTGCAGGCACGTATTCCCCGATAGGTATTCAGTTTAGAGACTAAACATAATTAAAAGTAACCCCAAATCACCAAATATATTTTTTAATACGCGATCCAATTTTTTTTAATATTTGATTTTTCTTAGTTTGAATCGAAACTACGAAAAGCAACTAAATAGAAAAAATAATGCGAAGCTCGCTTCCGAGGAGCAAGTTCATCACGTGACCTTGAAACAGCCTCTTCCTCAGAGCAAGGGCAAGCGGAGGTACAAAAAATTCTGCATAAACCGATACATATTCATTTTAGGCACTAAAAATAAATAAAAAATAATCCCAAACCGTAAAATATAATTTTTGGTGTACACATTTTTATTGTATAAGAAAATAATTAGTTTTCATCGAACCTAAGGTGCCTCATAAAAAAGATAATGTGAAGCTAAGTCTTGAAACAATCCCTTCCTCAGAGCAAGGAAAAATGGAGATATGACAAATTCCGCATGACTGGTCCAATATGACAAAAAGCATGCCTCAGCGCAATATTCGTCGAGACGAATAGGGGAGGACGAATAGATTAGCAAGTAAATCAATGATATATGGACTGGACCATATTCGCCGAAATAAAATAATATAAACAGTTGTCATGAAATATATCATTCAATTTATTTAAAATATTTTTTTTAACTCACTACTGTAACCCTAGATCAATTTAGCCTCTGTCGGTAATTGGGGGCGCCCACTGTAAAAGAAGTTTTTATTTTTTACAACAACTTATTGTCCACAAATCTCCTCCATTTTTTATTCGTTAATTTTTCAATCGCCCCATCGAGCTCTAGTTTTACACACAAAACTACGAACTACAATTGTTAATGACACGGGACATAAAAGGACAGGTTGGTTAAATTCAAGCCTTAACAAAGGGATTTGTCAGTTATTTATCAAAAGTTTTGTTTACCAAACTTCGTATACCGATTTTACAAAATTATTTTTTACTGCGCAAGCTGCGAACTATTTCTCGCGTAAACTTTTTCCTATCGCTGATCGAGCGAAGTTCAATAGTTCCATGAAGAAGTCTAGAATTCCGTCTGCAGTCACGCGGGTGACATCTGAGTGAAAAGACCTCGGGCGCATGCCACGTCGAAGCACAAATCTCATCCCGCCATTACCCGGCCCGTACGAGAATATTATTTTGCGAGCTAGATATACGCTATATACATATATATATCCATATGTATGTGGTACAAAGATTCGCATTCTTAGGGTCTGAGACCTTCACCGAGCGGCCCTTCGGATATAAATAGAATATAAGAATATAAGAATATACGCGAATATTTCCATTTCCATCGTGAGAGAGTTTTAGACAGGAGAAACGAGAATCGTAAAGATGTACTATATGTAGCGACGATGATTGCTTCACTATTACTGGATTAGCTCAGGTATTACGATGTATAACAGTGCGGTATGATGTATAACAGCGCGCACCACGGATGTATAAACCGAAGAAAATTACTCCGGTATTGTTCGCGTTTCATCGTCTCCCGCGGATGATCGCAGCTCGTAAATCGCGGCCTCGTCTCCCCTTACGGGCCTCAATAACGCCAGACGTGAGCGAGAACGGAAATCGGTTATCGGGAAAATAAAAATAAAAATTACTGCAATTATTGGATTCATTTATTTATTAGAAACAGCTTTAGTGGAAATGATTCGTTCGATTAAAATTAAAGTGTCTTAATTAAATCTTATTTATTTCAATGAGACGGATCATTACGATGGCGTAAAATAATAAGGGTGTGTCGGGTGTGTAACAACTATGCTTGTACGCCCTTTTTGAATTGGACCATCGGTTTCCAGCGCGGTTACATTAACATTCGTATGTAATGATGAATCCAATAATTTTATTCTGTACGATATAAAAATAAAATACTTATTACGAAGTATACAATTAAATGTATTAAACAATATTTTTTGCAAGCTCTGGTAAAATAATAGAAACAATATAAATGTGAATAGATCCTCTTTTATTCGATCATATTTATTTCGTTAAAGTAAACAATTTAATTTATCGACGACACGAGTCCGTGTCTGCGAACAGAAGATCCACAGTTATTAAAACTTTAAATTAAAGTGCATAAAAAAATGGCAGTTCCCGTAATTCCTCGAGCTCCGCGAAAAAGGATGTTCCATTTTGCCCCCAGTTTCCAACAAATACAATCGAACTTCCACAATCGAACTAATGAAGCTTCCCCGGCGGAGCGGCGTCTATTATCCCGCGATTTACCGGAAGTAGATTCCGATATACGTTTGCCATCGTCTCCTCTGCGGCAACGGTGCGTTATAACCAAGCGGGGTGTACAGCACCCCGCCTACCGGGTCATACGAATTAGGTATCTACAACTGTCGCCGGGGTTGGATAGCTTGCCGGCTGGCTGACACACAGAGAGAGTCGAGTTTCGTGAAAAGGGGAATCGCGACCTCCACTTCCGCTCCATTTGCCTCAATGAAAGCGGTATTCCGCCGGCGGACCAGCAGTGGCAAAAGCGATGGCTTCCCAACACATCCACACGTACCTTTTGCCTCGGCTGCCAACACAAGTTGAGCATACGTATAACCACGCCGGTTCGACAATGCTCAAACCGTGGAAGTGATCGGAACGACAGAGTGCCTCCCGTTTCGTCTCACCTCACTCGCGTGTATTCCACTCTACGATGAAAAATGTTTCATTGTTGTACGTACTACGCCGTACCCGAATCGAAAGCACATCCAGCAAAACATTTTATTGTACGCGTGCTCCGCATATAATTTTTTTTTAAATGATATTATTAAAATAAGATTATTTTAATAATACTGTTAAAATTAATTATTTAGCAGTTTTAGTGGATTTATTGACGATACATTCACTAAAACTGCTAAATAATTAGTTTTAATAGTATCATTAAAATAACCTTATTTTAATAATTTTATAAAAAAATAAAATTATATGCGGAGCACGCGTACAATAAAATGTTTTGTTGGATGTGTAAATTTACGTTTGTTATGCATCAAAATGTTCCTTGTTAAGAACATTTTTATGCATAACAAACTTATCAAATATTATTCATTTGCAGATTGACAATTGGCCATCAACCAAAGTCCTTCAATCAAAATAAAATTATTTGTATAAAATTATCGAAATTAAATGATTATACTGAAATTATTTGAATTACATAAATATTTGTTTGAAATAAATAAATTTGTGTTAAATTGAATAAACATTTATCGACAATTTATTTATTAACAAATGATTTTTCTGGGTGCAGATGTTCACATAAGTTTCATCATTCGAATACTTACGAATCAGTGCAACACTCTCGAATTGATCGACGATTCATCTCGATTTTTTTTTCTGATCCGCAGCAACCCGGCTACCGGTAACCAGTACGCCTGTTAATCGACGGAGTCGAGGAGACATAGAGATAGCGAGAGCGCGCCCTCGAGAGGTGTTCCACTCGATATAATCAGAGACAACGCGCGGCCCGGCCCACGCTCGGATCATCACGGGAGAGAGGCTCAGGTCGTTAATCTTCCACCGTCGGTCTGGCCTTTGACCTCAGTTTCAACCTCATCGAATATTAAAACACTTTAATCGAATTAATAACGTTATTTTTCGATAACCGGAGCGATACATTATCGAGGACAACGGACGATAACACAGAGAAAGCAAAACATAAACTTTGCCAGGATGTGAACTCTTGAGGTGTTGATAAGGAAAACAAAAAAAAGCAACAAAAAAAATTGAAAAAAATTAAAAAATTGAAAAAAAATCTCGCCAGGGAGCGAGCGAGCTATGTCTTCATCGATATCGAGCTGCACGGACGAGGAGGACGCCGAGGATGTCGAGAACAATCGCGGATGGCTCATCAGCACGGGCAATCAGAAGAACGCTATCAATAAACTGTGCGCCGAAGAATTCAGCAGCCTCCGGTCATCTTTGTCGTTGTCATCGCGGAGAGTCGACAGTGAACTCCTGTGCGTGGAAAGACTGCGGGTAGATGATAAATTCCGTCGGTTGTACGAGAACAGCGTGCACTCGCCGAGGAGGGATCGTCGGCACGTGCTCGATTATTCGGATCGAGCGTGGAGAACGAAAATCGTTTGCTGGTAGAAGAATATTTTCGACCAAGTTTCGAAGTAACCAAAGAATTATTGTAATAACAAAGTAAATAAAATTACACTGAAAAAAAGATAAAATAACATAAAATAAAATAGAATCAACAAAAACTCCACTTCGTCGACTGATAACGATACCTGGAAAATTCTCGTGCCCCTTACGATAGAGATGACGAGGATGTCGTCGATGAGCGCTCGTTGCACCTCGCCGGGATTCAGGTGACGAAAAAACATCGTCAAGCGCCCACACGGGCGTAACAAAAAAAAATACAATAACAAAGCAAACAAAAAAGTGTTTACTTTTTATTAGTTGAAACAATTCACAAGTCGAATTGTTGTAGCGATAATTGTGATTGAAACACACAGGGGTGTAAGATAGGTGGAAAAGGAAGAGAGGAAAAAAAGAGGGGGTTGTGTACATTGCGAAGATAAATTTGATTATAATAGTGGGTGTTTCTGGGCGGTGAGCAGGTTTGGAAAACTTGAGAATTTCACGCACCGGAAGTTCGTGGCGTCGACGGGAGGATAAAGAGGGTAAAAGAAAAAAAAGTTGCTACGCGGCCATCACGTTGCTGTCTCCACCTCGGGAATGGAAAATCCCTTACGAGCATCGAATAATCGCGAAGTGGAAAGCGACGGAAGGGGAGGAGGAGGAAGAAGCAGCGGCAATTATATTCCGGGCCATTCGTCACCGGGACGCCGAGACGAGGGTTGTTACTCGACTTCCGGTTTCCCGACGAGATCCTCGACGCTGAGATCATCGCGGGCTCGCTACCTCCAGGACAAATCCGCCATACGTAGCAGGAGAGCGAAATACAAGAATTCGCTAAACACGAGATTTCGAGACCGGGGCAGTTTGGCAAATAGGACAAAGTGCTGAAATATAAAAATAATAATAAAAACAAATATAACGGACAATAGACGAGGACCGACAGGCACGGGACGGGACAAACGGATGCGTGGTGCGTAGCTAAACAGAGAATAAAAAATATTTAAAAAATAAGAAAAAAAGGTGTCTACGCAAAGTGTTGTGCTAGCTTGGTGAGTGAAAAGTGGTTGTCGCGTTTGCACGTGTCGGACCTTTTTTTTTAAACTCGTTTTCGTTTAATCTCGTACTCTTCCACGTTCGTTCGACTCATCACTTCCGGTATTTGTTTATTTTTAAAAATTAATCTTTCGTCCCGATCATCCTCGGTACTTCGAATTCGGTTTATATCGATCAATCGTTCGGGCTCGAGAGTGTTTCCGTTGAGCGAGTTCGAGGAGGCTTCGTTTGGGGGCTGGTTCTCTTTGACTTCCTGGCGTCCGCGGCGACGGCGATACACTAGGGTGAAAAGGACGCGCGGACATAGGGTGGAAGGCTTGCGCGCCCGAGAGTTTGTCGCAATAACGGGAGGGAAAGTGACGCTTGGCGGTTCTTCTTCGCGGAGCGGAACCTCGGGGCGAGCGCGGGATAAGGGGATTCATCAAACGGTGAAAGGATGCCAGGGGGTCGTAGGGGCCTGGTAGCCCCTCAAAATACGTTCTTGGAGAACATCATAAGACGAAGCAGCAGCCAACGTGAGTAAAAAAACAATTTATTAAATATTACTTGTGTAAGACTTTTTTATGTCTTGCGACAAATTGTTAACAATAATGTATTATTATTATTATCAACTTATGATAATAAATTAATACATTGTAAACATAAATTGTAAATTTAATGTACTGGAACTTGAAATTTGCTTACATTAATTGAGCATTAATGTACTTTTTTTGTAAAATAAAAAAACCAGATATTAAAGTTTATGCAAAAGTTCGTACATAAAAAAAATGTACAGTCCAATAATGATTCTTATGATAATAATAAATTATTATGATAATGATTATTATTAGCAATTATTTGTTCTCTTTTAACGATGAAACAGCCGCATTGCTACCGGTGCGAGTGAAAAAAATATTCGAGCTTCGGAGTCACGTGCGCGTTAATATTTCATAAGCGCGCGACACCGGTCGAGTATGTAAATATGCGGTTGGAGCGAGGAAAGGAAGAAACTAAGAAAATAAAAAGTAAGGTCGTTCGCGGGTCAGAGGGTTACAATAATACCGAGTGTACACAACCCGGTTGCATTCGAGGTCGTGTTGCCGGTTGGCTAATCAACGACGATCGCTCTCGAGGGCTTGTGGCCTCGGTTAGGAGAGAAACCCCCCCCCCCCCCCCTCGCCCTCCAACCTGCAGGAGAGTCGAAAATGGCATATCCACGGAGCTTTACGATCGCGCGTCAATCCTGACCGCCCTTTCCTCGAGCACTTGCACAGCTTACGAAAGCCCGGCTTCCAGAAAGAGACTCTAGCTATCGTGGTAGAAAAACCGCGAAGCGATCGCGTGACGGACTCGTGCATACTTACGTAGAATCGTTCGTCCGTGCGCAGGCTGTCTATGAATCTGCGAAATACCATAAGTTTGTGTCCCTCGTTTATGAACTACCTCGTCTTGTTCGGTACCGACTCCGCGGTCACAGAATTACACACTGTCCGCATAAGAAAACTTTGTGTGTATAGATATACATTGCGCGAGGTAAACGGGTGCACACGACGAGTTAACGTTGGCCGTGCACCGTGACGGACTTGCAACCTATCGATCCCCGATACCCCAGCCCCGGCGACCCTAGTTTTCTCTTTCACCGTGATTTCAAGCCCTGCTACCGATTCGCGCCGGGAAACCCCTTCAAGCCGATGTGACACCCATTCCCGACCGTCCAGCCCGGGCTCGGTCGGTAACGGAAATGGCTATTATTTTTTTTACGGGCGCCGAACGTTTCCGGTTAAAGGGAAATTCTTACGTGAAGCCGATATAAAGCGTGTGAGAATTCTTTTTTGAGGTTGAATGGTCAGTATGGTGAATACAATTGATTATAGTTTCTTGACCGACGATGGCATTTCGTGCGCTGTTCATGGCGCACCGTTGATCGGCTGGTACAATTTTCTTCTTTTTTCTCACCACAATTTCAAGCCCTTCTACCGATTCATCCCTGGAATCTCCTTTAAGTCGATCTTACTGCCATTCCGGAACGTCCAGCCCGGGCTCTGTCGGTAATGGAAAGGGCGATTATTTTTTTTACGGGCGCCGAACGTTTCCGTTTAGAGGGAAGTACTTACCTGAAGTCGATATCTATCGTGTATGAATAAGCTTTTGAAATTGAATGGTCAGGATGGTGAAAAAAATTTATTACCGTTTTTTATTATCGACGGTGGTATTTCATGTTAATGGCTCACCGTTGATCGGCTAGTACAATCTTGTTCTTTTTTCTTTTGTCTCATCGTGATCAAAACCCTGTTACCGATGCATAGCTGGAAATCCCTTTAAGTCGATCTTACGCCCATTCCCTACTATTCAGCCCGGGCTCGGTCGCTAACAGAAACGGCGATTATTTTTTTTCACGGGCGGTAAATGTTTTCGGTTAAAGGGAAAGTACTTACGTGAGGTTGATATCAATCAAATGAGAATTTGCTTTTGAAATTGAATGGTCAGGATAGTGAAAAAAAAATTATCACAGTTTTTATTAACGACTGTGGTATTTCGTGTATCATTAATGGCTCACCGTCAATCAGCTGGTACCATTTTTTTCCTTTCTCAACCGTACAACCCTTTTTTTCACATTCGTCGTAAATTAAATGTCAAAGGATCTGTAGATATTTTTGTATTTGTTATAAAACGAGTGGATATGGACACGGGTACGGGTAATTAAGATGCGAGAGTAAAAGCCTCGAGCTACTCTTCTGCGGCTAATTTTTATTTCTTCGCCCTCCCGGTCACTCGAGCTCAATTCTCACCCTCTATCCCGGACCCTCGTCTCTCCTTGGCTCTCCTCGTCTACTCTACTTGTTTCAATTCTCTCGGCGACACCGACGAATTAACGAGCCCGCGAAGAACGTCGAGAGGACAGACGTCACGTAGGAACCTTCAACCTCCATCCCGCCCCTCCTCCCCCCTCCCCTTTTGTGTGTCTCACTTCACAACCGAGTGCACTGAAAAATGCTCGGGAATATTATTACGTTATCCGATATATAACGTGTTTCACCGGAAAAGGGAGGCAGGGGCTTGTACGCAGCGCCGTGGTTTGCCCGCCAGCTTCCTCCCCGCCTCTACTTTCAACGGCTCCTACGTTGCTTTTCCACTCTTTTTTATATTCAATTTTTTTTCTTTTTTTTTCTGTACGTCCTCCTTTACGGTCCAACACCCCCGGGGCAGTGCTGTCACTACCACGTAACTGTATACCGGAGAAGGATCGCAGGAAGTACTCCTGCGTTAGAGGAGTCGGAAAGATTAAGAGGCTGCGACTCTCTCCAGACCCCCTCTGACGATCCATCTCTTCACCGTGTTCTTCTTGCTCTACTCCGCTCAAGAATCGTCGAGTATCGCTGCAAGCATCCCACATGAGTTTTTTTTTCACCTTCAAACTGATATACTACATTTTGATGATTTATTAGTAGTCGTAGTAGTAAAAAGGTATTTATCGACAGTAGCAGTTGATCATTACAATCTCCGATACAACTCTCTATTTAATGATACGTCGCTTTTAATAAAACTGCCAATGGGCCATTGGGTGTATTCATTAATTTTTTACCTTAGTTAATTAAGGTAGGACTAGCGCAATGACTGACGCCGCCCAAGTTTGAGAGGAATAAAAGACAATTACAAACACTTCTCGATCGGATAAAAATCTGAAAAAATCAAGCATATGGAAGATGCTGATAAGATTGTTCGTCCATAATAATGATCCCAAAATGTT
>JAPYZD010002959.1:0-20736 GCA_030522725.1 Ichneumoninae sp. B BG-2022a
TATAATATATAATATATAATATATAATATATAATATATAATATATAATATATAATATATAATATATAATATATAATATATAATATATAATATATAATAGTTTTTTCCTTGGAAAAGACATTAAGTATAATTTGCGTTCATTCATAGGCTTCTTCAATATGAGAAGAAAGAATTTTTTCATCACTCGGTGTGTAAATGGTCACTTTTCCGCCCGCTTCGCGTGCGTAAAATCGCAATTTTCGCACCTTGTGATGAACAATTTCGTACATCCCTCGTGCGAAACACTTTTTCTAACGCGTGTAAAATTACAGCCCTCTCCTTCGGCTCGTACCGCAAACTCACACTCGTTAGAAAAACGTTTTTCGCCCTCGTGAAGTAATGTACTATTTTTTTAATACGAAACGACCGTTTACCGATAGCGTGTGCACCCGTCGCGCATGCGGTGGACACCGAGTGATTGGGACCCCGAAATCCGTACTTTATGCTTATCTGTCCAGCGGCCATGTTCGGAAGTATCCTCGGAACAAAGTACGGGCTGACTTTGCTGTAACTCTTCTTAAGAGCCTCGTAAGTGGCGCAAACGTCGACGAGGTCGATCATACCGATTCCCACGGCGACGCCGGTGTCCTGCTTGTCCGACTCGTCCTGCGGCTTCCACCGCGCGTCGCTCAGCGCCTCCTCCGCCGCTATCAGCGCGTAAGCCGTCGCCGGACACATCGTGCGCAACTCGCTCTTCGTGAATCTCGAGTCCATGTCCAGCTCGTTCGGGGCGCTTCCCCTTGGCACTGGTGCGGCTGCAATTAAACATCAGGAAAATTAAAAACTCGTGAAAGAGAATTGAACATTTTTTTGCACGAGTGTTTGAAAAAATAAAATATATAAACATTTTATAACATTTTACATTTTTTTCTTTCGAACAGAAATATAATGAATTATTACGAAAATGTGAAATTTTCTTACACGAGCATGTATAATAAAATTAAAATGTATATAAAGATGTTATATAGATTTTTTAAAAATATTAATTAATTTTTATTATAATTAATTTTTTATTTTTGAAGATCGAGTTCTCACCGATCCGGCAGGGTAATTTTTCGTACCCGGCATCCTCGAGTTTAGTCACACCGCATTCTCCGGCTATCAGAGACTCCCATGCGTTCCTCGTACCGACACCCAGAGGACAGACGATTCCCATGCCCGTGATAACGACTCGACGACCCGCTCTTCCCGCCAACTTCGAGAATTTACGTCCCAGGCCGATAACGGGCGCTGACATTGTAGAAATTTGTATGTCGCGCTTCACTGTGCGACAGCGTAAGGTAAACAACACAAGTTCTCGGTGTCTCTACTCTCGAGGACCAAAGGAAACAATTTTAGATAACAGTTTTTAAAAAATATTGAATATTTTTACATTACACTACCGTACAACATTTTATGGAAAATTCTACAAGCTCTATGATATTTTTTCAATTTTTTTTTGTTTTCTTTCGATAATGCACCGGTACTGTCGATTGTTGAGAGATGTGTGTATGTTGGTATCTTTCGAGTGATCGCTTTGTGGTTAGGTCGGAGCGCAGAACGCTTGTGCCATCTGTAGTGAAAAAATCCAACTGCGAGAGTTCGATACATTATTTGTATCTGTAATATCGCTATACGGTGAACGCTCCGGAACACGGTCTTATTATTATTATTATAGCGTTTATTGTTGTTTCCGGGACTTCGTCCCCTATGAACAAGTAGCATGTTTGTTCTTGCAAGCAGGTTTACATTTGCTAAGTGATATTAATTAGATTCATTATAAGCGTAATTTACAGGCAGAATATATTGGCGGAGTAGATGATTTATTTGATATATTTTCTTTTCTTACAAACTATAACGTCAAATATTAGACGCGCGACGTCAGCCTCCATACAGTGTTCAAACAGTAATTCTCGGAAGGTAAAGGTAGACTTATCGCTATACGGTGATCTTAATGTAATATCGCTATACAGTGAACGTTGCGGAACACGGTCTTATTATTATTATAGCGTTTATTGTTGTTTCCGGGACTTCGTCCCCTATGAACAAGTAGCATTTTTGTTTTTGCAAGCAGTTTTACATTGGCTAAGTGAATATCAATTAGATTCATATAAGCGTAATATACAGGCAAAATATACAGTCAGAAATGTACAGGCAGAATATATTGGCGGAGTAGATGATTTATTTGATATATTTTCTTTTCTTACAAACTATAACGTCAAATGTTAGACGCGCGACGTCAGCCTCCATATAGTGTTCAAACAGTAATTCTCGGAAGGTAAATGTAGACTTATCGCTATACGGTGATCTTAATGTAATATCGCTATACAGTGAACGTTGCGGAACACGGTCTTATTATTATTATAGCGTTTATTGCTGTTTCCGGGACTTCGTCCCCTATGAACAAGTAGCATGTTTGTTTTTGCAAGCAGTTTTACATTGGCTAAGTAATATTAATTAGATTCATATAAGCGTAATATACAGGCAAAATATACAGTCAGAAATGTACAGGCAGAATGTATTGGCGGAGGAGATGATTTATTTGATATATTTTCTTTTCTTACAAACTATAACGTCAAACATTAGACTCGCGACATCAGCCTCCATACAGTGTTTAAACACTAAATCTCGGAACGTAAAGGTAGTCTTATCGCTATATGGTGATCGTAATGTAATATCGCTATACAGTGAACGCTCCGGAACACGGTTTTATTATTATTATTAAGCGTTTATTGTTGTTCCCGGGACTTCGTCCCCTATGAACAAGTAGCATCCCAGATAGAAAAACGTGCCGTCAAAAGTGTATCGTACCATTGGTACTGTCATCGTTCCGTCGCCGTGCCGTCATTTCCCTATCTGGGATCTTTGTTTTTGCAAGGAGTTTTACATTGGCTAAGAGATATTAATTACATTCATACACGCGTAATATACAGGCAAAATATAGTCAGAAATGTACGGGCAGAATATATTGGCGGAGTAGATGATTTATTTGATATATTTTCTTTCATTACAAACTATAACGGCAATGTTAGATTCGCGACGTCAGTCTCCATACAGTATTTAAACACTAATTCCCGGAACGTAAAGGTAGACTTATCGCTATACCGTGATCTTAATGTAATATCGCTATACCGTGAACGTTTCGGAACACGGTCTTATCGCTATAGGGTCATCGTAATGTAATATCGCTATACGGTGAATGCTCCGGAACACGGTCTCATACACACGAGCGTCATGTAGTAAGATTTCTGTGAAAAAGTTATGTCAGCGTACACATTTTAGAACAATTTCGTACGAAGGGAATCTTTATCTTAAAAGAGTAAAAAAACTAATAATTGATTGTAGCATGCGTTGGCTTGGCATTCGTGAACCGTTAGATGAACGCACAAGATGCCCAATATTAATACAGACATTGAATAGTGCTGCTTCCTTTTCAAGCCTACTTTCAAACTTCGAATTTAGTAATTTCTTTTATTTATTTGGGTTGTAATCGTTGAGCGAAGAAACGAGCGCGCGGTGCGCGTGCGTTGTAGATAAAACGTTGCAATCCATTTTGGCACGCTTTTGCCTGGCGTGAACGCCACGCTCTTGCTCCCAGGTAGAGTTTCATATCCTAACACATGTTTAAACCTTCAACAAATTTTCCGCGGTAAGAGTCGAATTTTAATTCGCTAGGCAGCAACGTATGAGCATTCGTAGTCCGGAATATAAAAGTGACCAGCCATCGGATCCGCCTGCAACAAGCCGGATGGGGCTACTTAAGGGCGGGGTACGGTATTAAATGTTTTTTTTGCTTTTTTTTAAATGAATGTATAATATCTCAAGAATATTGTGTTAAAATTTCAAGTGGATCGGAGCAAAATTAACGAAGTTTTGAGTATTTGAGCGTCTGTTGCTCCAGGCCGGGTTTTATACCTGATCGATAGCTGCGCGGCGCGTTCACCTGGCGCACTATTGTATTAATTTATAGACCCCGAATAAATTTCGAAGGTCTTGGCTTCAACATCAAGGTTACATGTGAAAAGTGTAAAAAGCCTCACTACATTCCATCTAGTGAAAGAATAGACGCTGGTGCACGGACCTGGCATCGACGACTCTGTATGAGTATAAGAAAATTATCGCGTTTTATTTTGAATTTCATAAAATCAAAGATAATCGAAAAAACCGAAAAAATTCATTCGTATTCAGAAAAATGAACGAATTATTTTCACGAAAAAAATTGGGTTGCGACGAAATTTGTTGACCAATTTTTTTTTTCATCAATTTGTTAATAACATTTTGGAATTATTATTATGCAAAATTAATCTTTTGAGTACCTTTAATTTGCATGCATTTTTTCAGCTTTTTATACAATCGAGAAGTGTTCTCAAACTTATGTGAAATGAGCGTTAGACGTCCAAACTCTTCGCGTTTTTCAAAGCGTTTTTCTGAAACTTGTCATATTTGAAGTCCGTGTTCACAGTAACTCAAAATCTACTGGAACAATCGTTTTGAATTTTTGCACAGTACTTCTTCATATAATTCACCAGGCACGGTCGAGAGCTTTTTTTTTTTTAATAATTACTAATTTTTCAACAACAAATAAGCCGATTTTTTTAGCGAAAATCGGTTTTTTGGTTCCCAAGTGCTACGAAAAGTTGAAAAATTTGAAAAAAAATCCTGTGCAATCCTGTGCGACCTGTGCAATTGTTGTTGGGAAGGTAGTTTACTTTTCTCTATGTAGAGATTATGTTACAAATAAATATATTTTTGTCTAATTCGCTGATGGTAGCTAATATCCGCGATAGATTATATCTATATATATATATATATGTATATAACGGCGACAATTAAAATAAATGAAAAATCTATGCAAATAATATAAAATCCACTTTACAATGTATTGTAATGTATTTTATTGTAATCGCTTGTCTTATGCTAGAACTACGGTAAATTGTCAGGTAAAAAAATTATTGAATTTTGTGGACGAAGAAATGTTTTTTCGAACATTCAAATCATTTTTACCGCATGTAATTGTCCATTATTTAAGGGACCATACTGAAAGGTGATTCGTAATGTTAGATTATCGATTAAGAAACTGAAAGCTATATTTTAATCGTGCAATTCACGAATGCAAATACAAATTTGAAATTTATATAGTAATGAAATAAGTTTGCAATTTTTCTTTAAAGATAAGGGCTGTCCTGTGACAACTTTTTGGCTGTTATGTACACAAACACCGGTAATTCTCTTATTAGCGACTTTACACTTACCTCATACTAAAAGTATGGTTCGTTAACAATAAATATTATCCAACAAAAAAAAAAAATTGTTGATTTTTGTAGTCCAAGAAATGTTTTTTTCAAATGTCCAAATAATCTTTACTGTGTACTTGCCCAGTATTTACAGGATTACGATACTTACGAGGAGGCTAAAGCCAGCCAGTGGTTGCTTGGGTGTGATAAAAACAGCGCCATGGGAATTCTGTGAGAACGAGACAGAGGAGTTTAGGCTCCCCTTAAAGGAAATCTGAGACGTTAGATTGTCGATTGAGAAACTGAAAGCTACGCTTGTAATTCACTAATGCAAATACAAAATTGAATTTCATACAGGAACGAAATATGTTTGAAGTTTTTATTTAAAGGTAAGGTCTGTCCTGTGGTGTCTTTTTGGCCTTCTTGTCCCTGCTTCTGGGGAACCATCTGTGCTTGGTTGTGTAAGTGATCTTTGCGCATTCGTCGGCGATTTGTCGCTGGGTCTGTGGTCGAGTGAAAACGTTCTTGAGGTCGGCCGATGTTACCCGGAGGACGCTGTACGGCTCGGGTTTTTTCTCCGGTAACGGTTTCGAGCACTCGTAAGGAAAGGGTTGCTCCGGGTGCCAACAAACGACCATCTGATCGTCCGGGAATATGACGACTTCGGGCGGCAGAGTCGCGAGGGTTCGCGAACCAATGGCCTTCGACAGTGTCGCTGCATTACGCAGCAAGCAACCACGCAGCATCATCCTTGATCTAAACAAACTGTCAGACTCTTAAACGTTTCGATAATGAGATAATAACAATTGACTCTTACCTCGTCGATTGCAGGTTACGGCGTGTTATCAACAAAGCACGAGAGCAGCCGATTCTCGTGCAGGGAACTGCCGCGATGGCGCTGCAGTCGCTGGCGCAGAATCGATGGAGGCGACGCGTGACGACAGACTTTTCCGGTAGAGTATCGTTTGCGCGAAATTCATTGCACCCAAAACTATTATTTCACCCAAAACTTATTTCATCCAAAACTATTATTTCACCCAAAACTATTATTTCACCCAAAACTTATTTCATCCAAAACTATTATGTCCCCCAAAACTATTATTTCACTCAAAACTATTATTTCACCCAAAACTTATTTCACCCAAAACTTATTTCACCCAAAACTTATTTCACCCAAAACTTATTTCACCCAAAACTTATTTCACCCAAAACTTATATTTCACCCAAAACTTATTTCACCCAAAACTTATTTCACCCAAAACTTATTTCACCCAAAACTATTATTTCACCCAAAACTTATTTCACCCAAAACTTATTTCATTCAAAACTTATTTCACCCAAAACGCATTTGATTAATGTCACCAGGGTTTCGAATTACGGCCAGATGACGTCACTTACAATTTGAAAATTTCATTTTTCGACCGTAAGTGACGAATTTCCGGTAGGACGTCACTTCCGAACGAAAAGGATGTCGAGTTTTACGCAACGGTAGTAACCTTTTTCTCGATGACGATAAGACTACAGTGAACGCCAATTTCCGGCAAAACTATTATGTATACATTGTATAATTTATTTAACAAAATATTTCATAAAAAATTCGAATATACATAAATATATATTGCTGTTAATTAATGTATTGGATCCGTACTAAATTAGTTGTTTTTTCGGTAAACACTATCGCGTAGTGGGTATTCCGGTTCTTTTTTTTTTATAATCTTAGCACACGCAAATACATATACATATATATAGATATAAATATATATATACATATATATATATTTATATTTAATTGTTGAGTTCTACTGTTGTCCAGAAGCCGCAGCCTTCTGTTGGGCCTGAATGAATTCGGGATAGTCGATAAAGCCGTCCTTGTTTACGTCGTCCATACCGAGAATCGGATCTATCAGAGCCACCAGTTCTTCGTCCTTGAACAATTTGTCACCGGTGTTCGGCGCTCCGGGTTCCTTGTTTCCTTGTTCTGTTGAAAAAGAAATGTGAAATAAAAACTTTTAATACTTGAGAAATTTCTCCATTACAGCAGAACCCCGATTAACCGCGAAGGGGAGTAAGTTTTTTGCAAATGTTGCTATGCAAACACATTCAATGTATTTGCATTCAATGTTCAAATACGAAATTCCCTAGTCGTAGCGAGTGGAAACAATGTAGCACGTTGCATCGAGCACTCTGCAGTGTAGTTTAAAAAAAAAAGAGTACTTTACTATTAATACTATTAACGAAAAATATCCAAAGTTTTAACATTGTAGTTCACAATATTTCACAATTAAGTGCAAGTTGTACCGAATGTCATTGTAACTAGTCAAAATAAAAATTATGTCATTAGCCATTATTGACTTATATACTTTCACTCCCCAGTTCGGATTAACGAAGATTTCGATAATCCGGGGACGCTTCGGTCCCGAGCATCCCGGATAATAGGGGTTCTACTGTAGCAATTATTCACGGTGGTCGTTTTTCACCGGAAAAAAATACCCTGACTTTTCACTGACCAATTAAAAGATTTTCCCTGACTAAACTTTTAACGACTTATAATCAAAAAAATTAATGATGCAAATGAAAATACCTAATTATTATATGAACATTTAATTGTACTTTTTTTTCAAAATGTTCCCATTTTTTTATGCTCCCTTTGGTTTACTTTTTGTTCATTTATCGAAGGTTCGGTGACAATTGACTTTTTCCCTGACCAATTTTCAAATTCCCTGACTTTTCCGTGATTCCCTGACCAAGATTTTTTCCCTGACTTTTCTCGGCTTTCCCTGATCGCTTCCTCCATGTTATTAAACCCACCGTGCCAGTGTATCAATGACTTGATCAGCTCGCATCCGTCGAGCTTGTTGTTATTGTCGGCGTCGTGCATCTTGAAGTAATGAAACTGTAATTCCTGATCGGTCATCTTGCTCGTATCTATCGGTACGTCCAGATGCTCGGCTATGTGAGCCCTCTCGTGCCCAATGTTAGCGGTATTTAACAACTGTGGATTGTGTCCATGATCGTGATTGTGTCCCTGCGGGACTGGTACGTGCTGTACTGGAATTTGCTGATGTTGCTGCTGCTGAATTGGCGGTTGCTGCTGAACGGGCACGTGTTGTACCGGTATTTGCTGCTGGAATTGCTGCTGCTGCTGGTGAAGCTGTTGCTGCTGATGAAGCTGTTGATGCTGCTGATGCATCTGTTGCTGAGGCACCTGCTGGTGCATTTGTTGACCTTGGTGCTGTAATAATAATAATTATTGATAAAATAAAATCGCGTTTTCATTCAACTGCAATTCAGTGTGGGTTCGGATTAATTGAAATAACACAAAAATTATGAAAATGTTGTCTCGAGCCGACCGAATAAGAGACGGCAATGTTCGAGTCGAATTTGTAAAAATTGATGTAATTTATTTTAATGCAATCAAAAAGGATAAATCCAGTTCGATTGACGCAAGAATTACTAAAATATTGTCGCAGGCATTCTGAGTACTGAAAAAATACTGAATTTCAATCATAATCCAGATGGATTTAAATACAGTTCGGATAATGGAAAAAAATAAAGCTTTCTCTGTGAGGAAGCAAAATTGCGATCGGTTGGTAATTTCTGACCAGGTGGGCTCGGACCAATGGGAATAAGATAAAAATTATGGAAATATTGTCTCAAGCTGATCGTAAAAGTCAAATTTGTGAAAATTTGTGCACTTCAATTACTATCCAATAGAATTAATCCAGTTCGTTGACACAAGAATTATGAAAATATAGTCTCAGGCATTTGGAGTAAAAAAAAATGCACAAGAAAAGTTGCAGAGCTTCAATCGTAACTCGGATGGATTATGTAAAAAAAAATACAAAAGACGATCACTTCTATTAAACTGCAATGCAGGTGGGCTCCAACCGATTGCAGCAGATTGCATAAGAGATGTGAATGTGTAAGTCAAATTTACACATAAAAAAATTTTTTTTTACTTACGCAAGGAAAAAAATTGATAATAATTATTATTAGAACTTACAAAAAGGAAGTGTAACACTTATAATATCTTAGTAACTGATTACCACATGAACATATGTGAGTACAGCTGGATCTTAAACTGGTTGATTCTCTCTATCGAATTTGTGTAAATTAATTCCCACCCAAAAGAATGAATCGAGTTCGATTGACAAAAGAATTATGAAAATATTGTCTCAGGCATTTGGAATAAATAAAATGCACAAGGAAAGTTGCAGAGCTTCAATCGTGGCTCGGATGGATTATGTAAAAAAAAATAAAAAATAAAAAAAGACGATCATTTCTATTAAACTGCAATGCAGGTGGGCTGCAACCAATTGCAGCAGATTGCATAAGAGATGTGAATGTGTAGGTCAAATTTACACATAAAAAAATTTTTTTTTTCTCACACAAGGAAAAAAATGAATAATTATTATTATTGTTACAAAAATGTTGAAAAATATTATTATTATTAGAACTTACAAAAAGGAAGTGTAACACTTACAATATCTTAGTAACTGATTACCACATGAACATATGCGAGTACAGCGGGTTCTTAAATTGGTTGTCTCTCCCTATAGAATTTATGTAATTTAATTCCCATCCAAGAGGATGAATCGAGTTCGATTGACTCAAGAATTATGAAAATATTGTCTTTGAAGAATTATAAAATATTGTTTTTGGAGTATAAAAAAATGCACGAGGAAACTTGCAGAATTTCAATCATAAACCAGATGAGTTCAATACAGTTCGAGTTATGCATAAAATAATTGTATATTTGCTGATGCGTATTATCTTATCTAATCTCCGATATTATTATTCATCCGGCCACTGCGTCCGCAACGAGCTACTCTCCTCACCATATGTTATCAGCGTGCGATCGGTCGATGTACCAAAAAATTGGTTTTTCAATCATCGAACCGTAGCACGTTCCGCATCCTTTTAGAGAAAGTTCCAGGAGGGTCGGAGAGACGACCCACTTATTAAAAAGATCGAGTTTAAGTCTCGCGTAACCAACCTGTTGATACTGCTGCGGAGGAACTCCGGGTGCAACTCTCTGGCCTTGCGCATCAACGTGCAGGTTTCCAAAGGAACCAGCGACGAAGAGCCATAAAATCCAATACATAATGAGGCTGGCTGAAAATAAAAAAACTATTAATCGACAAATCGAGGCCGCGCACTCCAGATACAATTTTTTTTTTTTTTTTCACAAACTTTTTTTTTTAATGAAACGGATAGCAAAAGAAAGCGAAGCAAACGTTTGAGATGATTTTTTTTTAATCGGGTGAATCGAGTACGGAGCGAATTACCTATATTTTGTGTCAAGATACGTCGCGATAAGTTGTCATGCGAGCGATTCTTCTTAAAGTCCGAACGACACCGAATCGAACGAGACGATGAACAGCGCCGCGCTGTCCGAGTATATTCACTGTTCGTGGGTTATGTTTCTTCCTGGAGAGCGTAAACTTCCGAGAAACGACTGACGTGGACGATGCCGGCGAGTCGTCGGTTCCGAGAGAGAAAGGGTTATTTCTTCTGGAGGACAGGTGGCTCGCGCCGATTGCGCAAATCGACTGTTCAATTAACGCGTCGAAGTATCAAAAGTTAAAAAATTTTCTACTAAAAGAACATTGAGATATGTTCAATCAATTCTGTTACATACGGCTAATATATTCTTAGATAAAATGTTAGATACGTGTGCAGGATAAAACGAAATCGATGGTAAAGGAATTTGAAATCGGCGCCAAAGTTATCGAAGTTGCGCGCGGGTTATCACGTTTTGAGGTTGCACGCGCCGAGTGTGCAAATCGACTGTTCAATTATCGCGTCGAAGTATCAAAAGGTAAAAAATTATTTACTGACAGAACATTAAGATATGTTCAGTCAAGTCTATTACCTATTACATACGGCTAATATATTCTTAGATAAAATGTTAGATACGTGTGCAGGATGAAACGAAATCGATGGTAAAGGAATTTGAAATTGGCGCCAAAAGTTATCGAAGTTGCGCACGGGTTATTTCGTTTTGCGAAGGCTCGCGCCGATTGCGTAAATCGACTGGTCAATTAAAGCCCCGACGTATCGAATATTAAAAAATTATCTATTAAAAGAACATTAAGATACGTTCAATCGACTCTATTGCATGTGGCTAAGATATTCTTAGATAAAATGTTACATAAATGTGTAGGGTAAAATGAAATCGACGACAAATGGATTTGAAATTGACGCCACGGCCGCCACGATGCAACGAGCTAACGAATAGAATACGTACAGGAATGAATAGGTCTCAATTAAAAAAAATTCTCTAATTAAAAAGCATTAAGGTAGCTCCAGCGAGTGGTGTTCATTTTGCCTAAATTCGAGAAATTCGGGCAAGAATTGCTAACACTTCCCGATGTTATAAAAATCTGAAAAAATTCATACTCATTATAGGCACTGAAAAGACTAATTTTGCATAATAATAATTAAAAAATGTTTTTAACGAATTGTTGAAAAAAAAATTGTTTATCAAAATATGCGGTAACTCAACTTTTTTTTTTTTAATGATTCGTTCATTTTTCGGAATACGTATGAATTTTTTTAGTTTTTTATCTTTATTTTGATTTTTACACATTTCTTCATGTAAAAAACAAGAAAAAACAAAATAAAGATAAAAATCTGAAAAAATTCATACGTGTTCCGAAAAATTACGAAACATTTTCTTAAAAAAAAAAAGTTGAGGTACCGCATATTTTGATCAACAATTTGTTAATAACATTTGGAAATTATTATGCAAAATTCGTATTTTCAGTGCCTATAATAAGTATGAATTTTTTCAGATTTTTATAACATCGGGAAGTGTTTGCAATTCTGGCTCGAATTTCTCGAATTTGACGAAATGAACACCACTCGCTGGAGCTACCTTAAGGCACACGCTAGGTACATGTAAATACATTTATTACGAGATAAAACGTGAGCGTGAGTAAACAATTTTGAATTTCCCGCCTCGATATAACGAGCCAATGGAACGCCGGGGAATCTCTCCAATCCCGGAAGCGGGAAGCGCGGCTGCCCGCTCCGCCGAGAAGAGAAGAGAGAAAGTGGAGACGATTTCACCATCGTAATCCGTATATGGGTATAGAGCAAGTAATATTGTGGATTTGCCGAAGCACGCGAACGAAGATGGCGGCATCCTTGTCAGGTAGGGTTTTGTTTACTCGATTCATGAATGAATATTGTTTATAACAACGCCGAGCGCTGCGTCGACGAGTCTAGCCTAAGATTTGGCCTCCGCGGCTCGAATCCGAATTACGATTTCTTCGCAAAAGTTCACGCTCATTCCCGAACCGATCGTTGTTTCAGTTTCCCTGCCAGTCCGCCGGATATCCTTGGAAAAACTATTTTGAGAGTTTCACGCCAAGTTCCGCCGAGCGCAAAATTGCGGACACGCTCGCGAAGATGGCGGCCTCCTTGTCAGGTACGGGTTTGTTTACTCAGGCCTTTTTGCGTGAGTAATTTTCAGTCATCCACGCAGAGTTTCGTCCCGCCGCGACACAATGCGAATAAGTCTAAGAAAATAACTGCTCGGCTGCGCGGAAAAATTATCCCGGGCTCAAAATTCTATGTTTTTTATTGATCATTTTTTTTTTTTTTTTACGTTATTTACTCCAAAAATATCCAATTTTGTTGGAACATGGTGTTCAAGGCAAACCCCTATTTCTCCACAACTCTGTTCTCTAGAATCCCGATTCTCCACATTACTCTCTGCACATGCACGATCCTATACACTCCTACACACTTTCTTTTATATACTCAGCGGTTCTCCACAATCCTTTTAGTACACTATCCTTTACTCCACAAATCTATTGGTCACATTCAATTATCAACACGCTCGGTACTATACATGCCTTTTTCTCCACTATTTACGTTTCTCCACATTATTCTCTGTACACGCACGATCCTGCACACTCTCTTTACTATACACAGCGGTTCTCCACAATCCTTTTAGTACACTGTCCTTTACTCCATAAATCGATTGGTCACATTCAATTATCTATACTCTTGGTACATGCCTTTTTGTTCACAATTTACAGTTCTCCACATTTTTTCCCTCCACATTACAAACCCTCGAGAAATCTGCAATTACGGGGACACAGGGCGAAATTGGAGACGAAAGCAATTCGTAAACGATAGGCAAATATAAATAATACATAAATGGAATTGATAAATACATATAATATTTCAGTTATTAAAATGCTATCTGGGCTCTATTACCAAAATTACAAATGTTTTGCCTGAAATTTATAAAAATTTTAATGAATGAAAAATGTTTACCGTAAAATTTGTATTCATTCCAATGTAGGTGTGTTCGAAATTTTGAAAACAGTTTATGTAAAAAGAAAGCTTCCAATACCGTTTGTTAATTTTGAAACAAATTTTTTTTACAGTGAACAATAACTACTCGCTATGCACGAATGTATATGCACATATGCATTCGCGCGTAGTGAGTAATTGTTATTTTCTGAACCCATTCCAGAGGAAACTAAAACGGTTATGGAAGTAACTGAATAATATGTCGTACGTCGCGCGCGAGTTGCATATTTTCATTTTTTATAAATGTCCCATTGCAACCTGGAAACGTCCTGCAAAAATCGTCCTCGAATGTCCTTGAATTTTCGTACGTACCTTTTACCAGACATCATGTAGAACATGGTGGCCGTGGTCAGGGAAAACTGGGAAAAACCGAAAAGTCAGGGAATTTCAAAATTGGTCAGGGAAAAAGTAAATTGTCATCAAACCTTCTATACATAAATAAAAAGTACATAAAGCGAAGCCTTGAATAAGAATTCCGAACATAAAAAAAATGGAATTAAACATAGAATAATTATGCATTTTCATTTGCATAGTAAATTTTTTTTAACAGACGTCGTTAGAAGTTTGGTCAGGGAAAATTTTTTATTGGTCAGTGAAAAGTCAAGGAAAAGTCAGGAATTTTTTTCGGGGGAAAAAACGGCCAGCATATAGAAATTCATGGCTGATTTTGTAATTTCTTCCGGACCGCAGCTTACAGCTTGAAGTTCTTCAAGGACACGGAATTTCTGCTGAACGTCGTGCGCGATATGCATATTTTAATTATTTTTTTTTATAAACGTCCCAACGCAGCCTAGAAGTGTGCTGGAAATTGTTCTCGACTGTCCTAGAATCTCCTACGGACTTTTTACCGAACACCATGTAGAATTTCATGGCTGATATTAGTTTTCTCGTCCTGTTTGCAGCTTACTGGGTGAAGTTCTTCAAGGGCGCGGGATTTCCGCTCGACGTCGCGACGAAGCACGCGGTCGTTTTCTCCAACAACAGAATAAAGCCAGACATGCTTCCGGACCTGGACAAGCCGAGTCTGAAGGAAATGGGCATAACGCTGATGGGCGACATGATAGCGATACTGCGTTACGTGAAGAAGGTCGTCGAGGACACGACCTGCGAGAGATTTCTCGTCGACGCGGAGGACGAGAAGCCGCCGTTGTCCCGACAGCAGCCGGTAGTCGCGAGAACGATCGTGAAAAAGGCGATAGCCAAAGTTCCCAGCAAACCCGCAATGGCCCCGAAGCCCAAGGTCGTTCAGGAGGTCGTCGTCAAGGCCGCGAAGACGCCCGCGAGCACGGTGACGAAGGCTTCGGTGGCGAAGAAAAAAATTTTACCGAGCACTCGAGTAGTCTCGCAGGTCGTGAAGGAAACTTCGCAGATACCGGTGAAGAGAAAGCTTCCTCCGCCGAAGGAGGAGGAGTCCGAGAGCGAGAGCGAGGAGGACGAGTGGGTAGCGGCGAGTCCGCCGAAGCGTCAAAAATTACCGGCCGACGATGAAAAAATCGGCTACACGGTTATCATGCCGAAGGGACGAACGATAAGGAGTCAGGAGATTCTGAAGAAAATATCGGATCAAAAGCGAACGGTTTTCGATCGACTGGGCGACAGTTCGGTAACGAGCACGACGAATCTCGCGGAGGCGAGTCCGACCTTCAATATCACCGGTCTCGGGAGCGACGTTCTCAAGAGAAACTCGAGCGTCTTCAATCGTCTCGGCGACAAGGACGCGAAGAAGATCGTGGAGAGACCTCAGCCCGGCATTCTGAAAAATGGAGCGGCGAGCAACGCCGCGACGACCCCACAGGGCATACTCAAGAACAGAATTTCCACCATCGGCTCGACTACGATAACCGTTAAAAATCTACCGACCAAAGCCACGACCAAGTCCACCGGCACCATGCACGCCGATCACGAGAAGAGCCAGAAATCCGTTTCGTGCAGCGTCAAACAACTCGTTCGCACCACCAAGAAAATTCGGCTGAACGACGTTGGTTCGTTCACTCCGAAAACCATGAGAAAAGTCGCTGCGACTTCGAGTAAATTAGGTTTGTGTAGCTGTAGAGAAAAAAAAACAAAATGAATGCGCAGAATTTATTGCACAATTTTTTTGTGGAAATTGACTAATTGAAATTTTGGTCATTCGTCGTTTTATGTATTTTTTTCGCAGAAAAAAATCGCATTTCTCGACGTTTTGAACTATTTTCAGAACTTTGACGTTAAAATCTCAAAAAAAAAATTCTTTTACGAAACTTTCTCTATTAGGAAGCAAAATTAATCGTTATTAAAAATGCAAATATCATTTTTTTAAAACATGTCTACATTCATAATGACACATTCAATTTTTTATTGCAATCGGAAGGGTCCAATGATTTATATTATTTTTTATTTTCATATTTTTGCAGCTTCCGAAAGGGTCGGATCGGTACCGGCGAAAGCGCGACTGGGACTAGCCGGAAGTGGGTCTGCGAAACAGGTCACCTTCGACCGAGTCACGAAGGTGGCGCACATAAAGAAACCCGGTGTATTCAGCCGTCTGGGAATCTGAAAACAATAGATCGAAGCTAATATTCTCCTTAGTCAATAACTTTCATAAGTTCTTTTCGTCAGTCTTTTATTTTTACTTTTTACTCCTAACGCGACCCCCTTCACTGTAAATAATTAAATAGTCGACTACCCCTAGCTTGTTTTTTTTTCTTTTTTTTTAATTACGTTTTTACGGTTCTCAATAAAGTGTGATGATTTAAAAAAAATCATAAATCTCAATAATCGTGTATCAGAGATCGAACGATTGTGTTATTTTTTTTCCATTAATATCGATCGACTAGAGCGCGTGGGTTCTTCGCAGGAAGGATTTGGACTTTGGACGGGTGGAATCGTCCTCAGGGTAACGGGACATAAAAAAGAAGAATTTTATACGAAAGATTTCGTCGTGGAACTTTGAATGTATAATTCGTACAAATATACATACAATACTTTGTTCAACGCATAAAATTTAGGGTAACACAAAATCTGCGTTACATATTTATTTATTTTTCCCCTCCGAGATCTGTAATAACTTTTCAGGCATGAAACTTATTTAACGACATTGACACCTTAACACCACACGGGACAGTCTCGAGATCACGCTGAGTCATCCGGTGCTTCTTGATTTTTTTAAGTTTTTTTTTTCGACAATAATCATGCTCGACACAAGTTTTTTTATATCAATGAGATTAAGTTCTTAAAAAAAAAATTGTTACAAGGACGAGTGAATGCCTGAGACTGATCCATCCGGTTTTAAGAAGCGATTACCAGTGACCTTATTCGGTGCGAAGAATATCGTAGAAAGCTCGTCGCCAGCCTCGTTGCCCATCGGTCGTAGCTGAAACTTAAATATCCGATCGGATGAGAAATAAACTGTTTTACGGTTTAAGAAAAAAAATACACCGAATTCATTACATACGAATTCTTCGCTCAACTCGCGCATATCTTTGATCGTACGGACGTGAGCTTGGTTTTTCATTAATATATTAAAAAAGAAAAACAATAACAACAACAAAAATTACCATCTCAACGATCTCGATTCTAAGTATTTGCTGAATGAAAAGTGAATATCGCGAAATATAAAAATGGACTTTTTTTTACGTTAAGAAAAGAAACGAAATATTTGAAACGAGAAGAAACTTGATGATACTTTTATACTCAACCTGCTTTTGTACACGTTGCAATTTATTCACAATGCAAAAGGGAGATGATAGCGGCTTCCAAGACAAGTCCCAATTTGCAATGCGCGATGACTGTAACCATTCGAAAATCGTGAATTATAACTGACATTTATAAGTAATTGCGTCAAACGAGCCGGACATCCGCTCATCGAAAGTTGCACGGAGAAAAAAAAAACGAAAATAAAAATTCACCCATTCGGGTACGCGGTATAAAATAAATGTAAAAAAATAAGAAATGCTCTCGTCACGTTCGATGAGCGAAGGTCCGGTTTACATAATGAAGTTGACGCCCACCTTGTCATAATATTTTTCCAAGTGCCACTTCACTCCCACCAAGCTGTCCGTCCTGCAAAAATGAAACAGTCTTTACAGTCTCGGAGGACAAAAAACACATAACATATCGCCTGAACTACAAACTATTTTTCTGTACAATGGTCGCAATACTTTGTGAATAACTCCTCAATAATAATAATAATAATAATAATAATAATAATAATAATGATAATAATAATAGTCTTAACAATAACGAATATTACAAAAAAAGAAAGGTGCGACCCCGCCGGCAGTTCGAGGGTCTCAGATAACTCGAGTTTTCGCCCCTTCATCTAGTCTTCCGCTCAGTTTTCATAAATTAAAATTATTGTTTTCTTTTCTTCAATAATAACATGCTCAAAATTTGCTGAACGAGCATGACCAGATATACGAAAAGAGGTGTTTCAGATTTGGCCTTCTTCGTTGCTATAAGACGACTGTTATAACGAATCTCAAATCGACCAACGCTCTATTTACACGACTGCGCTTGCGTGTTGTGCGGCCCGTATCCGGATATATGCGATCCGCATGTGACGACGATACGTGTACGCAGTTGTAACCGGGACGCTGTTCGTTTTGAATTTCGTTTATAACGGCAAATCGAAAGAGTCTCTGGTACGAATTTTTACGTGAAAAAAAAACGACCGTGCGCATGCGCGGTCGCGTTACAGTAACGAAAAACGCCGATTTGAAAGCGCCTGAGTTGTTACAATACTCGATACAATGTTTTCGTTTCATTTGCTTTTCCTCTCGAATATAAGACAAACCCCGTCGGTACTTCGCGATATCGAATTACCGACCGTCGGTACGTTGGATACATCGCAGTAAACGCATATACTTGGTCTTCGGCGACAACGGTTATGGTCGCTCCCTCATGTCTCTCGATTGATCGTCATCCCGACGCGATTCCACGTCCCGTCGGTTCGTCGGCTCGCTCGGCCCTCACTCCGACGAATTGATGCTGTTCAGATGGCAGATGGAACAGAATTCAAGCGATATCTTGCCGGAATTAACGTGAAGACAAATACCGCTGTTCTCGAGACTCTCGAACAAGTTACCAGGATCGGCGAGAGCGTCCGAGGCGCCGCGATAGTAATCCAGCGAATCGGCGGCCTCGTTGCAGTTCGCCAGCGAATCGAAGAGCTCGCCGTCGAACTGCGGCAGCCCGTCCAGCTCGTTGTCCGACAGTCCCAGAAGGTCCGCCGCGGTTCGCTCGTTCGCCGACGCCCCGAGCGTGATTTCCCCGAAAGCTCCGTTCACCTTCCCGCACGAACCGTTCTCGTTCGATTCCCCGCAGAAGAGCATCTTTTCGTCCAGAGAACCGTCCCCGGACGTCGTGTAAGTGTGGTCGGAGTCCGCGAGCGAGTGAGCTTTTTTACCGACCGTCGGTAACTCGTACGGTCGCTTTCGCGCCGAATCGCGATCGATGTACTTTCCTCCCCTCCTCCAGAAACTCTCGGAATTCCAGTGCTTTTCCGAAGGTTTGTCGAACTTTGATGCGTTGTCGTCCGAGCTTTGGATATTCTTGCCGACACCGGCGTTGCTCTTCTTTACCGACAGAGTCTCGTTCATCGACTTCAGCAAAGTGGTTATGCTGCTGCTGTTGTTTAGAACGTTTTTAAGGTACGACACTTCGGCCTTCAAACGCTTGAGATCGATGTCCTGTCGCTGTATGACGTTCGTCAGATTTTTGTTCTCCTGCCTGTAGAACGACAACTTGCTCTCTACCTTCTCGAGATACTCCTTCTTGCGCTGACGATTCTCGCGGGCCATCAGGGCGTTTCTGTTGAGACACGGACGTTTCGAGATTCCTCGACCCCTCCTTCTCGTCTCGCTCGAGCCGTTCGACGCGATGCTCTCGTTACGTCCCGGCAATGAACGGCCGCTCGACGACACCTCGAAATTCTCGTCTCTTGCGTCATTCTGATCGTCCTCCGACGAACTGTCTTCCACGTAGTCGGCCATAACGTTCGCCCGACGTTTGCCCGACATCGCGCGAGCTCCGAAAGGTTCTTCTTTTCTCTATCTAAAAAAAAACGTTGACTGAACTTTAACGATTGACACTGACACCGAGTTCTTGTAAATTCGCGAATAAAGTTGAGTTTTTGGGTGCTGTAATTGCCTTGGTAAACTTGGGGATCAAAGTCCGGAGTGAACTGCACAGATGTGGGTCGAACTGCGTAGCAACTGGAACACTGCTTAGGCAAGATGGCCGCTGAGATTGGCTGGGGAATTTACCGGTGAATTGTATTGATTACTATTTTTACCGGTAACTTTACGGTTTGGGTCACCTGTTGTTTTTGGGGGTGACAGACAGTACGAAAATTGCATCCGACCGTGGATTCCTCCGATATTTAGTTTAAAGATTTCGAACTTAAACTGCGCTAGAGACTTTCGATATGATGAGGTTGGTCATGATACAAGTTTCGCATTCGGTCAAGTGTCTGTCCATTATCTGTCACCCTGCGAAACTTGTATCATAACCAAACTCATCATATCGAAAGTCTCTAGCGCAGTTTAAGTCCGAAATCTTTAAAGTAAATATCGAAGGAACCCACAGTCGAATGCAATTTCCGTATAGCTTTGCATAATCTAGTCAAAAAGTTTAATGGTACAATGATTTTTGTCATTAATATAAAAATCCCGATGAATACACACATCGCACTCGCTACCTACGAACGCGTATCCACTGCATACTGTAAAAAAAACTATATTTTTTCTAGCAGTCGTCTTGAGTGTGATGCGATTTTTAACTAACCCGATCGGTTGACAAATCGCTCGGGGTGACATGCGGGTGCCCGAAACCGAATTGTGTCCAATAAACAACAGGAACCTATGCAACGTCTTCAGCACACTTTGAGTCCTACATCGTTTGCGGAAAACCAGCGAAATATCCTGTAGCCAAAATTACTGAAAAGAAAAAACGAAATATTTAGAGCAACAGTCTTCATACAATCACGAACTTTCCTTTTCCTGTTACTTTTTCATTTACAAATCAGCCGGAACGTATCTTTGAAGAATGAAGAAAATTCACATCACGAGGACAATTGAATGTGTTCCATGCAAAACTCTATTTTCGTATTTCACATCAATCGGCCATGAAGTCCACCAATCGCCTTGCAGTAAATTCAGAATCGTCCAATCGCC
>JAPYZD010002960.1:0-14305 GCA_030522725.1 Ichneumoninae sp. B BG-2022a
TTTTAAACAAATTTTAACATAATGGAAACGAATAACATTTTGGGATCATTATTATGGACGAACAATCTTATCAGCATCTTCCATATGCTTGATTTTTTTTCAGATTATTATCCGATCGAGAAGTGTTTGTAATTCTCTTTTATTCCTCTCAAACTTAGGCGGCGTCAGTCATTGCGCTAGTACTACCTTAACGGGCTGGAAACTACTTGCCTTCTTGAAATTCCTTCCTCGAGAATAACATTCGTTCATTCTGTTATACGACTCTATTTCAGATAATAAGAAAATCGCTCGGTTATTTGAACATGTTGCAAAAGATGGCCGAGTAACATTTTCACAATTAGCACGTGATCGTTAGGTAGTCGATTGTTGAATTAGATGCTTCGATATATTCGGGTGATTGTCGCTTTCTTCAGTAAACCCGGGCGGAAAGCGCATGCGCAGGGAACGTACCTACTTGCTGCGACTGAACTGTACGTACACTCAAAAAAATTAGGTACGTGAAATCATTGAGAACAATAAGGATTGAGGTTGGTCGGACTCTAACATTTACAACTCTACCAGAAAACATCATTACCCGTAGAACTCTACCGGATTAGAAGTGTACCAGATAACAACTCGAACGGATAACCAACCTGCCGTACCAAAATTTTTCCCAGAATCTTTACCACAAAAAACTACCACAGCGAATCTGTCGCCAATAACTATAACACATAACACCTCTACCGGAATATAAGCGTCCAAGAAAACATCTACCGGTAGAGTTTTCTTTTTCTGATACACTGTAAAAATAAATTGTAAATTTAATGTACTGGAACTTGAAATTTGCCTACATTACTTACATTAATTGAATATTAATGTAATTGTTTTGTAAAATAAAAATACCAGATATTAAACTTACAAATACTTAGGCTGAAATCTACAAAAAGTGTTGCTTAAAAATGAGTTTGCACATGAGTTTGAAATTTCAGAAACAGTTTATGTAAGTAAGCTTCCAATACCGTTCAATAATTTTCAAATAATATTTTTTTACAGGGTAGAGTTATTATCTGGTAGAGTTCTAAACCGGTAGAGTTCTATAGGTAATGCTCTTTTCGGGTACAGTTATTATTTGGTGGGGTTGTGAGTGGTTGAGATATAAATGTGATAGGGCGAATCAAAACGGGAGGTTGATTCAACCGCCCCGATTGGGATTCCTTATCGGAATTTATTTTACCAAAAACATTGCGCGGTTAAGAAAACTGTGGCATGCTTGCGTCAAGTATTCCTTCGACTACGTCGAAACAACTGCGTTATTACGGCAGGCACCGACTATACGGTTGGAATTATTGTCACGGTTGAGAAAACTGCACTTATAGACTAGCCTAAGTAATGATACGTTCGTTGAATCGATTGTTTAAATACGCTTCAAGCGTTCTAAACCCGCCCAATTAAGAGTTACAGTTCGTAAACTGCAAGAGCTTGACTGAACTACTGACTGAAACACACTTTTTTATAATATCGTCAAATAACTTTGTTACATTTACTTAAAAACGTATGGTAATACGTATACCATTATAATACGAATAAATAAATAATATTGATGAAAAGAAATGAAAAAAATCTATGATCACGATGAACTATTTTGACGATGAATGTCTGAGATGGGAATTGAATTGTCTACCTAAGAATCATGCCTACCTACCTATTCCCACCTGCTCGAGCCAGTGATCGTCCGAGTACTGGCGCCTCGGTCTTATTGCTGAAGAATTCCATTCGGGGTGTCATCGATTCGTCAAAATAATTGAAAGTCATAAAAAATCGCATCAAAGAAAAAAAAACAATTGACTCGGTCGCGATCTACGGATGATTAAGTTTTCTGGAAAGACTGAGCATATTTTACAGGGCCAACCTTCACGATTTTTCTCTCAAGCGTAGAGTATTTCTGAGCAATTTCTGAGCCGTTGCTTGACAGAAATCAAATTGTCAATTGACGTGCATCGTCTGATTCGTTCAACCGGTGAGGACGGTTTGACTACGGGCAAAACTTTGATTGAATCCGACATTTCATCAACAAAGTGTCAATGGCTCGAAGAATAAACGATTCGATGAAAGCACCAACAAAGTCGACAACTTACCACGACAATTTCAATCAACCGATTAATACCAATCGGACTTCACTACGCCACTCCACTCCACTGACGTTTCACACTCGACAGGGACCGGTTGGCGACTGATAAATATCGAAGAATCAAAGAATGGAGTTTTCACGGTTTTCGTCCACAGGCAAATGCCCACCGAGTCGAGGCTCGAAAAAAAAATCACGAGTCTGCGCAGCGCCGGCGGCGAATACAAATAAGAAAAAACAAAAACACCACCCGAACTATAGGACCACTCACTGCGCATGCCTCTCATTACTTTCTAATTGAGCCAGTATCGACATCCGTGGCACGTTTTTTTCCACCCCCTTCCCCGCCGTCGGGACAGTGGAGCGGGAAGCGGCAGCGAATCGTGAAACACGAAAAAGAAGAAGCGCAGCTCATATCGAATGAATCGCAGCTGCCGAATTCCCGGTAGAGCAAAGAAATTACGGAAATCGCAAAAAAATGAATCGAAAGAAAAAGGACCCAGCCAAGTGGCAGTCAGTCGCGTTTCCTCCGACTCGTCAGCATGAATGTCGATAATTCGCACTCCGCGACCGAGGAGACATCGAATAGGAATCACGTATCGGACATTGATCACGCCACGCGCTACACCCGATGGTTTCTGACCTTTGCGGGTATCTGGCCGCGGCTCATATCGAATCCGACGACGATCCAGCGGCACCTCTCGAAGTTACTGGCGCTCCTCTGCTTGTTTTTCTTGACGATACTGGTGATGCATGTGGTGTTGCATTGCATCGTGAGGGACTTGGGTGGTTCGGAGATCATCGCGATAGTCGGACCGTTGAGTTTTCAAATCACGTGCGTACTGAAGCACGTCGTGCTGTTTGTCGGATCGGACTCCGTGAAGATGTGCATAAGTCACATGAAGACCGACTGGCGGAGACTCGATAACGAGGACGATCGCGGGATCATGATGAGGAATCTCAAGGTCGGTGACAACATAACGATAGCGAGCGCGATCGCTCTGTACGCGGGTGTCTTCTTCTTCAACATCGTGACGCCGCTGTGGAGGGGAAAGAGCGTCAACGAGTTCAACGAGACCGTGAAACCTCTTCCTTATCCGGGACTGGATTTGATTCTCGATCCGCGCACCGGTTACAACTACGAGATCATAATCTGCATATTGTGGATCGCGACGTTCTTTCGGTGCTCGGTCGTCGCCGGTACGTTCAACCTCGTCACGATGTTCGTGACCCACGCCTGCGGACAGCTTCAGCTGATCACGCCGAGGCTCGGCAATCTGTTGAACTCAGACGGCGTGGAGGGCGTTGACGATGTCGTCGCCAATCGCGTTGCGTTCATCATTCGATCTCACTCGAGAGTACTTAAGTAACGACGTCTTGCGTTATCGTTGTTTGAACTGAATTTTGTTGGGCCACGTCGGAGGTATCGATGAGTACATTCGACCAATACACTTTCAGATTCTCGTCACAGGTCGACGAAGCTCTGCGTGTGATTTGTCTACTGGAAGTCGTTGACGCGACTATTCTCATAGGCTGGACCGAATACCAATGCCTGGTGGTAGGAAGCGGTCATTAAGGCAGCGCGGCGCAGTCAAGTACATCGAGTACCCGGCATCAAACATTTTTTGTACAAGCTTCGGGATATTTCTGCGAACTTAGGTGGATCTAGATTAAAGGGTTCAGACTTTAGGGAGAAAAAAATGTACAACAATGAATTTTGAGAGAATAAGTCAGTTTAGGTCAATAAATCCACGGGAGTATTCTTGGCAAATTTTTGTGAAGACAAATTTGTAATTTTGGATCGATCTTGAAGAGTGACTGCTTATTTTGTTTGTTGAAATACGTGTCGCGAATTCACCGAGTTATTTGTTTCGTGTGTTTCGTTAACGTCGCAGGTCTCCTTTTTTCATAAACAAATGACACTAATTTGTAAACGATAAATACCATCAATAATGTTTTGCGATGAATTTGTATCCATGGGAAACAAAATGAGCTTTCAGTCGTCTTCACAATTTGACTTCACAAAAACTGCGCAAATTTTTGTGAAGACGAATTTGTAATTTTGGGTCGATATTGAAGAGTGACTGCTTATTTTGTTTGTTGAAATACGTGTCGCGAATTCACCGAGTTATTTGTGTCGTTTGTTTTCGTTAACGTCGTAGGTCTGCTTTTTTTCATAAACAAATGACACTAATTTGCAAACGATAAATACCATCATTAATGTTTTGCGATGAATTCGTATCCATGGAAAACAAAATGAGCTTTCAGTCGTCTTCACAATTCGACTTCACAAAATACTGCGTAAAAACATGCCCATGAATGTACTGGCCTAAGGTAAGTTATTTTCTCCAAATCCATTGGTCTACATCTTTTTCTACACAAAGTGGAATCTCTTTCATCTACATTTACATTAGTTCGCAATAATTATGCGTTTAATGTGTGGCAAACCACTTTTGAAGTCTTCGTACTCAATTGACTCGACTGTGACGGAAGGACGACCTTACATGATTTGATATTATCAACGAAAGAATTGGGACTGACCAGCTGAAATCATTGCAGAGATGGAGCAAGAGCGACAATATAGCGATAATAACTTTTGTCACTTTGGTGATCTCCTTTTCGTTCAACGTGTACATGTATTGCTACGTCGGCGAGCTTCTGACGGATCAGGTAACGTTTCGCGATGTCGCTGACCCGTCGAAACGAACGATAAATAATATTTAAAACGATCCACCAGTGCCATCAGATCGGAAGCGCAGCGTACAATAGCGACTGGTTCAAACAACCCGGGAAGACCGGCGTCGTTGTCAGCATGGTTATCACTATCGCAAATTGCCCTCCCAAACTCACAGCCGGGAATATGTTCGATCTCTCGATTAGCACGTTCGGCACTGTAAGTACATCATCCGCGCGCGATCTCACGTTACCGAGTGGAAAGCAAAGTTAGACAATTATCCAGCCGGCATCGGGTTTGGGCGAGACTTTCCCGAACGACATTTCTTCACGATTATCAAATGACCTTCACTCTTGTATATAATAAAATCATCATAATCATCATCGTCATCATATAATAAAAAATTAAAAAATATGAAAATAATAGAAAAAGAAAAATTAATGTGTAATGAAAAAAACAGTTGATAAATAATTGATTTTTAGATAATCAGGACGTCTCTTGGTTATTTGAACATTATGCGAACGGTAACTGAATGATAGCCGAATAATTATCATTATCGGTCAACCACCAGAGCGACGCTTCGTACGATAGCGAAAGCGTCGCTCACTTCGATGAGCATGATTCACAACCGTATGTATCTCACCTCGAATTACTCGCCGATGGCCTTTAGCTGCCGGTAGCTGCACTGAAAAAAAAATTCGCTTGCGGGCTGCCGAAGAAAAAAATGTTTGTTTCAATTATACTTTGAATTCTTACAATTCCATATGATATTGAAACAACGTTTTTACTTCATTGGCAGCACGCAAGCAAATTTTACTTGATTCAATGATATTTTTTTCTGTGTGAATTTATTGCTCGCGGTGTCTGTTATAGTTTCGAAATCATGTTCAAAGACTTTTCAAGGACTTCCTCGAGATTCTCATGGCTGTAAAAATTGTCGATGTTAAGGTGAGACTAACCGCTGGAGGAAAAAATAAATAAATACAAAAAAAACAGATCTGAGTTTGAGCACCGATGATTTAGAAATTCCCATTCGTCTGACAGAATGTCGAAAAAAAATTGTTAAGCGAAACACTTGTTCATTTTTGAAGAAAAGAAAAAACAACAAAAAATTCTGTTCCTGCATATCTGAATTTTTTTTAAATCCACAAATACGTTTCTGCTTTATTCGCACATTTCTAAAATACAGTTGGTACAACATTACTTTTTTATGGATGGTAACTCACCGTCGTACTTCGATATGCTCACATTATTTTAATAAAATTACAACTCTGATAAATTATTACATAGATTAATCACTCTTCACAAAAAACCAAACTTTGCCTTTAAAAATCTATTAAAAAAAAAATATGTTTCACGACTCTTGTGCTTGCGCAAGCACCGAGGAGCCTCTGACACAATCGATGAAAGGAAGCGTAAACGTTTTCGAGGTGTCCATACACGCCAATCCTCGAGGGAGCAAAAATCGCGGCGAGTCGTAAGTTTGGGCACTACGACATGCACGAAAGCGAGTTAAAGCAAAAGGGCCAAGAAGATAACGGAAAAAACACCGCCCCAACCGGTCGGCGCATGCGCCTCTTTGTTTTGCAACGAAAGGAGCGTTGACATGTCCGACCCAAGTTTTGTTTTATTGTTTCCGTCCGCTCGCCACTTCGATGCCAGACGGAGGAGAGCGACGCATCCATAATTCGTGGGAATATTTGCGAGAGTAAAAAAAAAAGTACGGCTCGTGTCGAATTAACGACAACTCTTGGTCTCGCGGTCGGAAAAGAAAGAGTCAGAAAGTGGACGAAACCGAAGTTGCATTAACTCGCATCCGGTCGAGCCGGCACGATGAATTTCGATGACTCGCGGTTCGCGGTCGGGAAGTTGTCCACCGAAAAACAAATTCATTTTTGTTTGGTTCAATTCCGTCCGGCAGGACATTGGCAAAGACGTCGTCGCCGGTTGGATGAGAATAATCATTCGCTATCACGTCAGAATACTGAAGTAACAAAAATTTGTAATCTAAAAAAAGAAATATTATAAAAAAAGAAAAAGTTTGAAGAAACTTTATTTCCGAGACGTCGATCGTGCACTGAAAAACAAATTCATTTGCGAGCTGCAAAAGAACATTTTTATTTGGTTCAATTTCCACTTTCAATTCTTACAACTTTATATGATATTGAAACAACGACGGCAAGACTGCCAAGACCCTGTATGGAATTATAAGCATTGAAAGTAGAATTGAAATAACAATGTTGTTTTGTAGCCAGCCAGCAAGCGAATTTCACTTGGGTCATTGATACTTTTTTTCCAGTATACAATTAATGTTCACCCGTGATTTTTAGATTCGCATCACAGATCGAACGAGTATTGTGCGACATATGTCTTCTGGAAGTGGTTTCCTCGAACGTTATAATATGCTTGGTGGAATACTACTGTATGACGGTAGAAACTTATTGGCTCGGGAAAAAAATTCCTCGAAATTTCGTTATCAAAAACGTAATAACAATTGCAGGAGTGGAACAACAGCGACAGCGTAGCAATGACGACCTACATCCTCCTACTGGCCTCCGTGTCCTTCAACGTCTACATATATTGCTACGTCGGTGAGCTTCTAAAGAGACAAGTAATCGATCGGAAAAGAGTTTTTAAGAAGAAATAAAAAAAAATGTAACCCACAAACTACGAATATTAATTGTCAAATGCTATTTAACGATTAAGTTTCACGAAGTCGGAACAACAGCGTACAATTTCGAATGGTACGAGCTGCCGGGTAGAACCGGCCTGGCCCTCGTCATGATTATCATCGTGGCTAATTATCCTCCCCGGCTCACCGCTGGGTGAATGATCGAACTCTCCATTTACACTGATAAAAAAATACAGTTGAATCAACTAAGATTCGGGCAGGGACGTTCAAATAAATATTTAGTTGGTCCAAAAAAATATTTTAATGACTTAAAAATACTTAGGTGAAATCAATAAAAAAATTGTTGAACTGACGAATTTTTTAGGTGTACCAACAAAATATTTAGTTGAACGTCCCTGCCCGAATCTTAGTTGATTCAACCGTATTTTTTTCTCAGTGTACATGTTCGGCACTGTACGTATAATTGCCCGAGGCACGATTTCGTGAGGCGATACACCTTCTTTATGCCATACGATTCAATTTCAGATAATAAAAACTTCGCTCGGATATTTGAACATGCTGACGGAGATGGCCGAGTATAATTGTCACAGTAAGCACGTGGTCGTTAGTTATTCGATTGTTCAATTCAGATGATTCAGACATGTTTAAGCGAATGCCGCTTTGTTCATTGAACCCGATCGACAATCGCATGCCAAATTAATTAATCATTGATTTTTAAATAACGAGGACATCTTTTGGTTAATTGAAAATTCTGCGAACGGTAACTATAGTATATTGTGCAACAAGGGTCGAAAGTTGGCGATTGCGACGAGTGTGAAGTTTGCGGCCCGAGCGAAGCGAGGGCTGTAATCACACGAGTGTAATGGATGAGAGTTTTTTTGACAAGTTGAACAATTTTTAATCCCCGAAACTATTAACTGTTGTGAAATGATATTTAACGACCTATGCAAGTCTCACCAAGTTCGAATCGTCGAACTTGAATTTATTTTTAACTTTGAAAGGGTTCAATGTAGTCACCATGACATATCGATATGGGCGCACTGTTCCTGAAAAATTGTAATCACCTTTCACGGATAAACAAACTCTACCTTCAAACCTCTTTCCAACAAATATCTCGTGGCTCTCCGTGTGCTCACGCGAGCACCGAGAAACGTCCGACACAATCGATGAAAAGAAGCACAGACGTTTTACGCGATGTCAATACACAACAGTTGTCACGGGAATAAAGATCGCGAGTCTGCGCCCTGCGCAATGTCCGAAAGCAATTTAAAACAGGAAAGAAAAGGAAAGAAAAAACATCACCCGAACTATAGGACCGGTCTCTGCGCATGCGCCTCATTGTTTCGCAACGAAGGTAGAATCGACGTCTCCGTGTTTTGTTTTATTATTTCCGCCCGTTCGGCGCTTCGGTGCCGGGGGGGGGGGGGGGGTAGCAACGCTTCCGGTTTCGCGGTGGGAAAAAAAGAGTTATCGCGAAATTAGATTCACCAGAAGAGTCGCGAGTCGCGGTAACTCGTAACCGGTCAGTACGATGAATTTCGATGATTCGAACTCCGCGGTCGGAGGATCGTTCAACAAACATTATGAATCGGACGTAGATAATGCTCTGCGTTACACGCGGCGGTTTTTCACCCTCATCGGCATTTGGCCGCGTATAGTGTCGACTCCAACGAACATCGAGCGATTCGTGTCGAGACTAATGTTACCGATTTCATTGTCGATGATGCTGATTCACGTTGTCGTTTTGATATTGCACATTATTGTGAACGACCCAAGCGGTCCCGAACTGATAACGATTATAGCACCGTTGAGTTTCGAATTGACCTGTTTTCTGAAGCACGTTTCGTTGTGTCTTCGCTCGAGGTTTATAAAAATGTGCATAGAGCACATGAAAACCGATTGGCTGAGAATCGACAACGAGAATGATCGGAGAATTATGACGAACAATCTCAAAGTCGGAAACAAAGTGACGATTCTATGCTCCGTGTGCATGTACAGCGGTGGTACATTTTATCACGCGATAATGCCGCTCTTAATGCGGGGGAGCACCGACGGGCTCAACGACACCGTCGGACCGCGAGCTTACGCGGGAGTCGATATATTTCTCGATTCCCGTGCCGGTTACAATTACGAGATAATATTCTGCGCTGTATGCTTTTCTTCGTTCTTCCTGTATACGGTCGTAGCAGGCGCTTGCAATCTGGCCGCCATTTTAGTCACTCACGCCTGCGGCCAGATCGAGCTGATAATGTTCAGGCTTGAGAACCTACTCAGCACCGACGACCGGCAGGACGTCGGCAAAGACGTCTTCGCCAAACGGATCGCAATTATCATTCGCTATCACGTCAGAGTACTGAAGTAACAAAAAAATCTGAATGTTAAAAAATAAAAAGAATACTTAACATTTTAATTTTTTATTTTGAGGCGAACTTTATTAACGACCGTCGATCGTATTAATGTGTACATCCCTGACTTTCAGATTGACATCGCAGATCGACCAAATATTGGGCGAGATAGGTTTTCTGGAAGTGATTTGCTCGACCGGCTTAATATGCCTCGGGATATACTGCTGTATGACGGTAGAAATTTATTGGCTCGGGAACGTACACCCAGAAAAAAATTTGTTTGGCGGCCACCGTCGATTAAGATTAAGTAAAATATTTATTTGATTAAAATAAATATTTATTTAAATTAAGTAAATAGTTAATTAAATTAAATAAATATTTGTGTAAATCAAATAAATATTTTACTTCATCTTAATAAGCGGTGGCCGTCAAATAATTTTTTTTCTGTAATTCCTCGAGATTTCGTCAACAATAGTGTAATAACATTTGCAGGAGTGGAACAACAGCGACAGCGACATCGTACTAATAACGACCTACGCCCTCCTGGTGGTCGCCTCATCTATCAATATCTACATATATTGCTACGTCGGTGAGCTTCTAATGAGACAAGTAATCGACCGGAATAGTGTTTAATAAAATGAAAACAAAAACAAATTAATTCCACCCACCAACTACGAATATAATTTGTCGAATGATATTTACCGATCTACGCTAAGTTTCACCAAGTTCGAATATCAGCGTACAATTTTGAGTGGTACAAGCTGCCGGGTAGAACCGGCTTGGCTCTCGTAATGATCATCATCGTGGCTAATTATCCTCCCCGGCTCACCGCTGGAAAAATGATCGAACTCTCGATTCACACGTTCGGCACTGTAAGTACCACTGTCCGAGAGACAATTTCACAAGGCAATGCGCGACCCGTTAAAGGTTTCAGAAGCTGCTTGCGTTCATTTTGCCACACGATTCAATTTTAGATAATAAGAACTTCGCTCGGATATTTGAATATGCTGCGAGCGTTGACGGAGTAACATTGTCAGAATAAGTATGTGATCGTCAGTTAGTCGACTGTTGAATTTAGATGTTTCGATGCTTCGATATATTTTAGTGATGGCGCTTCTTTCAATGAACCCGACCTGCATGCGCAGAGTGCAGAGCCCGTACCTACTTATTACAGTCAAACAGTACATACACTGAAAACAAAATTAGGCAAAAAACATAGTTGGGAACCCCCAGAAAAAATGTATTTATTTGAATAAATATTTATTTAAATTAAGTAAATAGTTACTTAAATGATGCGTTAAATGAGACGTTAATTACCTAAATGAAAAAGTGCAACTCATGTCCCTGCAATACTCTCCTGTGTGGAATGGTCTTACACTTCGTCAGATTTTTCGGAAATAAATTAATGAACTGATCACAATAAATATGATAACAATGATAACAAGAGTACGCAAATTCAAGCACCTTACTGTACAATAACTCACCACTAGTTTTTTGATAGCAGCACGTGTATTTATTGACATTTAGTATACGACATCGACCGGGGTCCTTCGGCTCAACTTTTTATTTAATCGTCTAAACTCCTATCACTTCTGAACAAAACCCGACGTGAACTCACTCGGTCATAAAAAAAATCCGATTCTAGTCAAAAAATTTTGTTCAAGATCTATTAAAATAATTCGTTGGAAAGAAAGGAATCTTTTAAGTAAATTCAATTCCACAGGCCCGACGAATTTATTTTTAACTTTGAAAGGAAGCTCTTCGTTTATAACGAACAGTGATTTTAATGTAGTAACTCACCACGATATGTCGATATAGTCACACTATTTTTGTTTAAATGTCACCATCGTTCACCAATAAACAAGCTTTGCGTTCAAATCCTTTAAAAAAATATATATATCACGACCTCTCCGTGTGCTTGCGCCAGCACCAAGAAGTCTCTGACACCATCGATCAAAAGAAACACAAACCTTTTTGGAGGTGTCCATAGACAGTAGTCACGGGAACAAAGATCGCGTCGAGTCGCGGGCCTGCGTACTACGATATCCGCGAAAGCAAGTTAAAACAGAAAAGAAAAGAAAAGAGAAAATACCACCCGAACTATAGGACCGGTCTCTGCGCATGCGCCTCATTGCTTCGCAACGAAGGGAGCATCGACATCTTCGGCCCGACATTCGTTTTGTTATTTCCGCCGATTCGGCGCTTCGGTGTCGCAGGTAGGCGGGCAACGCATCCATAATTCTCGAGAGAGCGAACATTGTAACGACAGCTGCCGGTTTCTCGGTGGAGAAAAAAAGAGTTATAGCGAAAGCTTAAGAACCGGAAGAGTTCCGACTCGTATTCGGCAGGCACGATGAGTTTCGACGATTCGTACTCGGCGGTCGGGAGATCGTCCAACAAAAATTACAAATCGGACGTTGATCACGCTCTGCGGCACACCCGGCGGTTTTTCACCCTCATCGGCATTTGGCCGCGTGTAGTGTCGAATCCGACGAACATCGAGAGGTTCGTGTCGGGACTAATGTTACCGATTTCATTGTCGATAATGCTGATGCACGTTGTCCTTCTGATGTTGCACGTTGTTCGGAAAGAGACAAGTGGTTCCGAACTGATAATGATGATGGGGCCGTTGAGTTTCGAATTGACTTGTTTGCTGAAGCACGTTTCGTTGTGTCTTCACTCGAGGTTCATAAAAATTAGCGTGAAGCACATGGAGACCGATTGGCGGAGCATCGACAACCAGAACGATCGGAGAATTATGATGAAGAATCTCAAAGTCGGACACAACGTGACGATTGTATGTTCCGTGTGCATGTACAGCGGTGGTGCGTTTTATCACGCGATAATGCCGCTATTGGTGCGCGAGAGCACCAACGAGCTCAACGAGACCGTCGGACCGCGAGCTCATGCGGGAGCCGATATAATTCTCGATCCCTACGCCGGTTACAACTACGAGATAATATTCTGCGCTGTGTGCATCTCCTCGTTCTTCCTGTACACGGTCGTTGCGAGCGCTTGCAATCTGGCCGCGATTTTGGTCACTCACGCCTGCGGCCAGGTCGAGCTGGTAATGTTCAGGCTCGAGAATCTACTGAGCACCGACGACCGGCAGGACATTGGCAAGGACGTCGTCGCCAATCGAATGGCAATTATCGTTCGCGATCACTCCAGAGTACTGAAGTAACAAAAATCTTAATGTTAAAAAATTTGTAAAATTACTTAACATTTTATTTTTTTTTTTATTTTGAAGCGAACTTTATTATCGAACGTCGATCGTGTTAACCCTCACTCCATGTAGGGGGGCGTTTTTGTCCGCGCGTTGGCTTGATATTTGATCAAATATTTTTTGTTTAAATAACAATGTCCGAAAAATTCCTGTTCGCACTTCAAAAGGACATTCTAAGGATGAACCATGGATTTTGTCAGATTGTTCTATTAATGATTGTGGGTGAGGTAGGGAGCCGCGGAAAACGACCCCGGTACATGGAATTAGGGTGCCGAAAACACTTACATGGATTAACATGTACCGGTGACTTTTAGATTCGCATCGCAGATCGACCAAATATTGGGCGAGATATGTCTTCTGGAAGTGATTTTCTCTACCGTTATAATATGCATGGCGGCGTACTACTGTATGACGGTAGAAAATTATTGACGCGCGATAATAATTCCACGAAATTTCGTTATCAACAGTGTAATAATAATTGCAGGAGTGGAACAACAGCGACAGCGACAACTTAGCAATAATGACCTATTTCCTCCTGCTGGTCGCCGCGTCCACCAATGTCTATATATATTGCTACGTCGGTGAGCTTCTAACGAGACAAGTAATCGATCGGATAAGTGTTTACAAAAAAAACAAAAAACAAAAAAAACAAAAAAAAACAAAATTGAACCCACCAACGATATTTAACGATCTATGCTAAGTTTCACCGAGTTCGAATCTCAGCGTATAATTTCGAATGGTACGAGCTGCCGGGTAGAACCGGCTTAGATCTCGTAATGGTTATCATCGTAGCTAATTATCCTCCCCGGCTCACCGCTGGAGGAATGATCGAACTCTCGATTCACACGTTCGGCACTGTAAGTACCACGGTCCGAAGGACAATTTCGCGAGGAAACATGCGACCTGTTGAGGTGAAGTGAAACATTTTCTCCGTCGCTCTCTGTCGTTCCCCCGTAAAACCAATGCAGCTATCTCTCTCACACTCCTGACTCCGTCACGTGATTTTCACTTCACCTTAACGGTTTCGGAAACTACTTGTCTGCTTGAAATTCCTTCCTCTAAAATCACATCCGTTCATTCTGCCATACGATTCCATTTCAGATAATAAGAACTTCGCTCGGATATTTGAACATGTTGCGAGCGATTGCTGGGTAACATTGTCAGAATAAGCGTGTTATCTTTAGTTTACTTCAATGCTTCGACATAAATGAATTTAGATACTTCAATGCTTCGACATAATTGAATTTAGATACTTCAATGCTTCGACATAATTGAATTTAGATACTTCGATGCTTCGACATAATTGAATTTAGATACTTCAATG
>JAPYZD010002961.1:0-15221 GCA_030522725.1 Ichneumoninae sp. B BG-2022a
ATTATGAAATTATGAAATTATGAAATTATGAAATTATGAAATTATGAAATTATGAAATTATGAAATTATGAAATTATGAAATTATGAAATTATGAAAAAATTTATTTTTATGTGTACCAAGGGAATAATTCTTTATTTATTTATTTTTATTTCGACGTTTAATTGAAAAAAATGTTTCGACATTCGAGAGAGTGAGACTCGTCTCAGTTTTGCTGCCGTACTCGACGGGGATTCCTTTGAGCTTTATGAATTTTATAGGAAGTAAAACACGTGCTAGAGGGTTAACCGCTACAAAGGATACGCGTAGGGTACACGTAGACGAAAGTTTCACGAGCATCTAGACTTTGTCGGTTGTCGGCTGTAGCCGACTGGGGACACGAGCCGCCGGTGAAGGGTCAGCCCCGTCCTTGTGGGGCGTTAAACCATTTTAAACAGACTCGCCTTTGAGCCCGCTCTCGAGTCGGTTCAGAGCCGCAAAGGGAATAATAATGCGTTAAAGTGCATAATGAGGTGAAGAAACTCTGGCCTTGTTGCGAAAGTTCAAAGACAAAAAAAAAGTATTAAAAAAAACGAAAAAAAAATGTACGTCGTTCCGAAATTAGTGATTCCCGTCGGAAGATATCAAGGCCGTCAAGGGCAACGAATCAGTTTCGTTTTTACCCTCAAAAATGTTTAGTAGACTAATTGCACTTTCGAAGCTCTTCTGTCGACGCGATAAAAAAACTTCCAAACTCTATATCGGCCTCTCTCGCGATCCACTCGTAACGGCGGGTCTCGAAGCTCTCGAACTCCCGGACGGCCAACTGTATTCCTATTGCTCAATGCCCTTGAATTACTTCGATGGAACTTTTCTTTCAAGGTCATTGGACTATTCCTGGGAACAAAAAATTGTACTGATCGCGCATATGAATTTCGCATCCTCTGCGAATTGTTCTTTCGACCGAAAATAATCAGCAACCTTTGGGGGGGGGGGGGGGGGGGGGCGGGATGTGTTAAAAATTGAAAATAAAAAGTATACGTCACGTCCGGTTTAGAAATCTCATTTTTCGACCGGAAGTAGCGTATTTCCTGTAGGACAACCTTTCCGGTCGAAAAATAATATTTTTATTGCGGAAGTGTTGTATTTCCGATGTGACGTCACTTCCGGTCGACAATTGTGATTTTCAAGACCAGAAGTGACAAATTTTCGGTGCGATGCTACTTCCGGTCGTCAAATGAGATTTACAAACCGGAAGTGACATATTTCCGGTGCGACGCCAGTTCCGGTCGAAAAATGAGATTTTCAAACCGGAAGTGACATATTTCCGGTGCGACGCCAGTTCCGGTCGAAAAATGAGATTTTCAAACCGGAAGTGACACATTTCTGGTGTGACGTCACTTCCGGTCGACAATTGTGATGGTCCAGACCGGAAGTGACATATTTTCGGTGCGACGCTACTTCCGGTCGACAAATGAGATTTACAAACGGGAAGTGACACATTTCCGGTGCGACGCCAGTTCCGGTCGACAAATGGGGTTTACCAACCGGAAGTGACGTATTTTCAGTATGTCGCCACTTGCGGTCGACAATTGTATATTTCTAGACCGGAAGTCATGTATTTCCGGTATGACATCACTTCCGGTCGGGAAGATTTTCAAACCGGAAGTGACGCGTTTCCGGGCGGTGGGGCCTTCCACATAGTGTTAAGGAGATGTGCAATATTGTAATGAATTTTTATCAACCACCATTTATGTTCAAAAGTAAATTCTTACACGAACATGCATTGATGCCCGTTTCATGTAAAAATTTGCTTTCAACCGACAATGGCCAGCATCGGTGACAAAACTGAATTAGAATTTTCGTTACCGACCGGGCATCGATCAGCGGGGCGGACGGGTCGCCAACCGCCTTAATGATAACTCGCGTTCATACAAACAGCAAACCCGACTTCCGAGAGGAATGTACTTGGTAAAAAAAAAAATGTCTCCAGGTGTGCGTAATCGGCCGTGCGATTGTGTCCACGGAACTCGTTCGGTAGCGGCTCGATTGAAGCGATTACGTAGTATTGCCGGTCCCTCTCGGTAAATCGTTGTGCGGAGCTCGGATCGACGAGATGGGGTAAAGAAACCGTTTCGGTCGGCAACAAAACACGTCGAACGAATTCGCATCACGAACTGCTAGAAGCGCCTAATACGGTAGCTCGTTCTTCGACGTCCGAGCGGCGGCGGCAGCGCCAGACACCGCGCGGACGCGCACGGAAGCTCGCAGCAGACTTCCTGCGCTACACTCCTCGACTGATCGTCCGCGCTCGCGTGGCTCTCACTCTGTGTGTGTGCCGACTGCAAAGCTTGCCCTCGCGAATCTACATAAGAGAGAATCGAGCGAAAAAATAAAGGAAGAAAAAGAAGAAGAAATTACAATAACGACGGGATGGACCAGCCCGAGGCTAGGTGATTATCGGTGAAAGCATTCGTGACGAATACGAATGCGCATCGGTCCGTCCCTCTTTGTTGCCGTCCCTCTTCGTTCTCTTTCGCTACACGCGAAAATTCCTCCTCGGGGCCTCGGACGAACGATGCATACACCTTCCGGCTGTATATTTCAACGGGACGAAAGCATCGGCCTTATAAATTGTTGGAAAAAAATAAACGGAAATATATAATCGAAGCGGTAACGAGAAGATTATAAATATAGGTTTCGGAGATAAACACGCGAAGGTCATCGTTTTGTACTGCTAAGTGGAGAGCCTTCCAGAGGACCCCGAACCACGTTATTGTTGCCACAAATTTTGTGTTTCTCTTTCTGTGGAGGTCACCAACGAATTACTTTACTAAACGCTGAACCATGGGAAAAATTCTCTTTACTAAAATTTATGTACTGAAAAGTTGGTGATACTTTTTTTTTAATTGTATCGTTGCTTATCCCTTTGAAGTATAGTAATGCATCTTCATCATCAAATTACGGGCTCGGAATTTCATTACTAAAGGCTGCATATATCATGCGAAAACACTGTTTTATAAGTTTATATACTGAACACTCGATAGCAATGTTTTTTTATCGTACCATCAAAACTCAAGAATAATTTCGAAAAAACTGATATTGAAAAAAATTGTGTTTCTCTTTTTTCGATACTTTGCGGAATGAATCCGTCGTTCCTTATCGCTTTGAAGCACAGTAATCCATCTCTTCCGCCAGATTGAAGTACCGAAACCTTTCAAAGAAATGAAACATGATCAAATTTACGACAAAATCTTCAAAGGGTTTGCATTTCCTTTTCGAGCATTTCGTTATTTTTTTTATTTTTGCTTTTACTTTTTCGGTGTATGTAGTTAATCTATTTTTTCAAAGATTTTTTTAAAATGCTTCTCAGAATAAGAAGGAACAAATCCTTTTGAACACTTTTTTTTGTCCCAGCTCTAAATTTTTTTTAGTTTCCCGACCGGATTATTCATTATTCATTATTCGCGTGATGGAAGAGTCGAAAGAGCCTCGCGCAGGTAACGCGTACGTGGCTAGGGGAGGGTCCATGAATGCCTTGCGCGAGGGAGCTTCTGAATGGGCGACCTAAATATCTCCTACGCCGGGAAACGAGCCCGAGAGATTGAGCGGAGTTACTCGAAGAGCTACCGTACGGGAGGTACATTTCGTGGCATCGATATTTTCACCCGAGCATTGGATGGAAAACTGGGAACTCGCTGATGCCCCGAGCTTTACTTTAATCATCGGTAGATCGAAGACGCTCGCTACTGTTTCGCTTCCATTTCTCAACTGAAACACACGACGAGCACGTCTATATTTTCAGATCATGAACTGAATTGCTATTCCAACTGTGTACACACGCATATATATCAGAGTTCGGCAAAATAATAGAAAATACTGAAAATACAAAATATTCTATGTATTTTATATATAAAATACTGTATGTATTTTAAATGAAAAATACTGTATGAATTTTAAATACGAAATACTTTTCGCACTTAAAGTACATTGATAAGTACTTGGCTTGAGCCCTTCCTAAGTACTCAATATACCATATTGGGTACCAAAAATAATAATAGCATACGTCGCGAAAGTCGATGAAATTTCAATTACGTTTTTTCTAATAAAATTCAATTTTTTCATACTTGACATTACTTTTTCTATTCACATTCGACATTTGTCATGATTTTCACATCAAACGTTTTTTTAGTTTGACATCCAATATTTGTTAACATCTGCAAGTTTTTCACATTTGCCATTCAATATGTTGTTCGCATTGCAAATTTCGGATTTTTTTACATTAGAAATTTACTTCGCATTTGACATTCAGAATTCGGATCTGAGACTTTCATAATTGGATATTTATATTTGAAAAAAAATACTAATAATATTTACACGTTTTAATGGACATTCGTGCTTAGCGAAACTGTTTGACTTTCGGCAATATTATGGAATATTAGAGTAATAATGCATACGGAAAAGATGCGTACAATGGGCAAAGGGGCGAAAGCGTAACAAGAGAGTGCTCGACCCTAGACCGACGAAGCGCCGAAGTGGCTGTTTGCGGAGAGCTATCAGCACACAAAAAAGGGCAAGTATAACGAGTGGATGAAACTCGGTGGAGAGGATTTTTCTACAGAAGTGAAGAGAGGAGGCGCGCCGTAGTGCGAGAGATGCAGTGAAAAAGAAGCGGGCGCTAATGTTTAGTTTTCCCTGCCCTACGCGAGTGCGCACTCTCTCGTATGAGATGAGAATAAGAACTGCTAGGAGGAAGTAGAGTCGAGATCTTCGTGACTGCGAGTCTCGACATTTAAACATTTTTTTTAATTGTAGTTTTCAAGGCTTTCGTACTTCACTTCAGGGCAAGTACACTATGTAGTACACTACACTATACAGTATAGTAATTTTTTACTATAGTATAGTAAAAATTTTGAAAATTGAAATTTTCATATCGCTTTCTTATAATGTTCATTTATTCGCGAAGCTTCTATGAGGAAGGAATTGTCTGTATTTTTGGGTTCCTCGTAGAGGAAACTTCGCGAATAAATGAACACTATAAGAAAGTAGAAAATTTCAATTTTCAATTTTTATGAGAAATTGATAGAATAATTTCAATTTATGACTTTTACGAAGAAGAATTATGAAAATGTCAATTTTCAACTTTTTTTTTTAATATCACGAAGTCGGAAGGATGTTATTAAACGTCAAACGATTGCATTGTATTGGCAAATCTATATTTTTGTCACTGTCTTGTATGAGTTGAGAATAAGAGCAGCAATACCTACGAGGACGTGGGCTCGAGATCTTCGTGACTGCCCGATAGACTCGAAAACATTTTTGTTAAGTGCCTCCCACACGCCCAATCATAAAATTGCCGGGTCTTCGGGGCTTTCGCACTTACCTTCGAGGCAAATACACTATACAATACATTGTAAAAAAATCGTACGAAATTTAATGTACCTAAAAGTTTTTATGCAAATATTGGTATATTCAATGGTGATGAAAAATTAATATTCAGTATATTAGAAACTTTGGAAATACTTCATTTTTAATAATTTTCTTTAATTTTACTAAAATGTACTTTAATTTTTATAATGTATCTTAATATCAACGAAAAAGTATATTAATTTTCCATCATAATTGCACATTAAATTCGATGTACAAGTTTTCGCATAAAAACTTTCAGTCCGGTGTCTTAAATTTACGACAAATGTTTTTTTATATTTTAAACTATAGTCAATTTTGTAAAACCGTAAAATACAAAAGTACAGCTTTGGAATTTCACAGGGGTTTGAAGTCCAATCTTAAAAAAAAATAATGCAATATAATTTTTTTTAATATCACGACGTCGGAAGAAGTTTATTGAACGACGAAAACTGGTTATCTCATTAACCGTCGGTAAGTACGGTCGCACGGCATCGGGAATTCTCCTTTCCTTATTTTTATCTTTTTCCTTCGATGCTTGTCACGTATGAGAAGTGATGAAATGGAGATACCGCTAATGCATGGTAAAATCCACGGGGAACAGTGTTTATCAGTAATACCAAGTTGCCGAGCGGTGGGAGGTTTTGAAGTAAATCGGCGATCCCGAACGGCCGACAGGTGCACCGTAAGCAGCCACACGCTTGCCGTTCAGCGCGGTTTCATCCGGAGTCGCGTGACCAGCGGATCGCTATCGCATGTTTCCATCAATGCTACGAAATCACCTTAATTTTCACGTCATACCCGTCGATCCACTCTGTGCAAATTTTTTTTTACCGCTAATTAGATCGATCTATTCATCTTGCATAAAAAATAAAGCTAAACGTATTATTTATCAACCTACAAGTTGTAGATTAACAAAAAATAGTTTTTCATTTTAAGTTGTTTTAAGCAAAGAGCATTTTTTTTGTTGTATTTATTGAAGATCATAAAAGTGACTCAGACTTGCTTCTGATTTAAGGGTGAAAAAAAACGTCATACCCGTCGGTCCATTCTGTGCAATTTTTTTTACCACTAATTAGATCGATCTATTCATTTTGCATAAAAAATAAAGCTAAACGTATCAAACTATAGGTTGTAGATTAAAGAAAAATAGTTTTTCATTTTAAGTTGTTTTAAGCAAAGAGTATTTTTTAAAATTGTATTTATTGAAGATCATAATAGTGACTACGACTTGCTTCTGATTTAAGGGTGAAAAAATAAAACTTGTTTGGCCCTCTCGAGAGCTATTTTTCTTCTTCAATTTATTAAAAATCATTAAATTACCTCCGACCTGCTTCTGATTTAAAGGCATTGAACGGGGTCGACCTGGCTACGTTTTAATTATATCTAGACAGACTTAAAAAAATTCCTTTAGCCCACTCGAGAGCAATTTGTTTTCTGCAAATTATTAAGAATCGTAAAGTTATTTCCGACCTGTTTCTAATTTGAAGGCATTGGACGGTCAACCTGGCTACATTTTAATTACATCTAGAAAAATGAAGAGAAAAAAAGTGAACTTCTCTGGCTCTCGAGAGAGCCGTATTGATTATTCAACCCTTCAGCGGGTTCATCTTCAGTCGGCTCATCTCGAATGGACAATGCCCAAAGCATCTCTTGAAATTGTGTTTCTTCGAAATCGTTTCACCGGCTTGGCTCGTCCCGTCCTTCGACGCGGCCGCGAGAGTAAAATATTTTTATTTTTTTGTTTGTTTCTTTTTTATTCTCATACCGAACGTATAGGGTTATTCGCGGCCCGTGGCCTCGAAGTTACAGCTCCGCGCACGGAGTACTCACTGGTTAACCGGCGTGTAAAAGTTGCACGCATAGCCGTAGGTATATACATATACATGTATTATGTATTACCACATTACATAAACGCGAGCATGAAACTCTCGAAACGCCCGGCTATATTGCTTCGGGTGAGTTCCAAGCGAATGCAATAGTAGCTACATAGTTGTACCGTCGGCTGAGAAACAGAAGGGCGTATCTCAAACTATTGAACATGCAAAACGAGGTTAGATGCGCCCTTCTGTTACTTAACTGTCGATGGAGCTACAAAGCTTTCTTCACGACTCCACAATTATTTATATTTCGAAGAATTTCATAGTTTTATTATATTTTATTATATATTGTGCAATTTCATCAGATCATTTTGGTTAAAACTACACGATGGTAAAATCGCACGAGTCGATCATCTTCTTTGACACAAATAGATGTAAAAAAAATATACATACAATATAAATATTTTAAAAATTTCATAACTGACATTTTTTGGCTGATGGCCTAATTATTTGACAATAGATATATTATAGTTTTATCGTATATTTTGTTTAATCAGCAGCCTTTGGTTAAAAGTGCACAATGGTAAAGATCGCTCGTCTCGACAATTTTACTTGATACGAGTTACTTTTTAAAAAATATATAAGAAAAAAAAATTTCGTCACCATTGAAAATTTAACGAATATATTTATATAATATAAATAAGTTGCGTGAATATATGCATGAGGGAGATATAATAATTTGTAGGAAATACTAATTCGGAGGACTGATTAAAAATATGTTTTTCGCCAACCAAATATCAGATAGGGCAAAGGTGGTCAACATGGTCCGGTCCATACATCATTGATTTATGTACTAAAGGGCTCGGCCATATTCACCTCTTTCATCCTATACGAGATAGTCCACTATGTTTTTTTTTAAGTTCCGAATTTTTCGTAGATAAAGATAATGTAAATAACATTTTTAGCCGCACTGCGCATGCGTGTGTATAGCTGGAGATTCCATGCTTCTCAGGAAATGTGGAATTAGTGTTTGACGCCGTTTGAACTCAGTTTGCACCTCGGAGGATCAAAGGGATATAGAAGAGGATTAAAAAAACACCTCGTAAAACGCAACCGAGATAAAGCGCCCGCGGGAGCTCGGAAAATAATTTCACACGAAGTTTGAACCCCGTCCGACTTGTTACGACTGTCGGAAGTTACCCAGGCATTGAGAATTACACAAGCGCACCGCTATTTCGATGCCAAGAGGAAGTTCGGGATTGTTTCGTCGAGGGATCGAGCGTAACTTCCGAAACGCTCAATCATATTTATATCGGTGAGACAAAATTGTCGAAAGCGTTCGACGGATATTAAACGCCCTCTCAGGGTCAATCCTACACTGACGATAGACGTGAATCGATGATCGATGGATTTCTTTGCTCTATCAAGTAATTAAGGATGATCCACACGTAAATTCCCAACCAAAAGTTTAATGCGATACAAATTTCAGAACTTCGCTATGTACCAAAGATCTGAAGAAAAAAAAATCAGCCGTATTAACGACGTTGAGACCTTTGATTTTGCATAATGATAATGCCAAAAAGTTATTAACAAATTGCTTAAAAAGATTACTGTTCAACAAATAATCAGTAAAGCTTTTGTCTCTTTAGAAAAGAATTCAGTGATTTTCTAGAAGCCACCTGATTTTTTCCCGAATTCTCTTCAATTTTTGAATTTTCCGTTTTTGAAATTTTTTTGAGGCCGTAACTACGAAACTTTTTGTGTGCACTGTGGAATCGTGATACGGAAATATACCCGAATTTTTCAAATCTTCGAAGACATTTTTTTTCGTACCGACGAAAAAGATTTCATCGATAATTCTAAGGCTACCACTTTCACAATATTTCGAAGATTTCACGTGGCAAATTTTTCATTTCGATTTTTAAATGATTTATTCTGTTTTCTTTTTAAATTCAACGTCGAGGCCAGCAGAGGCAAGAGCATAGACAACTATGCAGGCGTTGTGTGCCGTAGAACCTGCATATAGTATCGTACTAGACGGTTCCGTATAGGAGGCACGTAACACGATTCTCTCTGTGAGCTCGTTGGACCGCGTGCACGAACAACAGAGTGAACGGGCGTCCAAAGGATAGCTCAGACCCATGCATATGTATGGCTCGGATGCTATTAGGGGAGCTGGAATCGGCGCTCGACTTTGAGGTCTCTCGACTTTGTGGAAGGAACAGTCGGATGCGCTCTTCAAATATCGGGGAGATCAGCACGGCTCCGGGGCTTTTCCATCGAACCGTTCGAGGCCTTTCTATATTTCGATATATCGGACCTGCGCTTGTCCTCTTTTCTCCGCTTCGGTACGTCCCAATAATCCTGTGGAGATTGGCAGGATATCAAACAACGTACAGATTCGTATTTTCAATCGATCATGCACATTTTTCGAGAAAGTACAAATTGTTTTTTTTTTTTTTTATGGAATTATTTTATGGGACGTTACGAATATCGTCCCGATTTCAGCTCGGTCGGTAATGAAGACTCACTGTCATCATACCTGACCGAGAACAATTACAGCAATGCAGTTTTAATTATCGACCGCAGCATTTCATACGCCCTTGAGGTTTTTGCTACCGATTAATAACAATGCTAGCGATTTATGTTTGCTCCCCAGTGTTGGAGCGCCCGAAAATATGAATTACAGTTTTTATTACCGACCGAGCAAAATTTTGAATACGCTATTGATTTCGTCCCGATTTAAGCTCGGCCGGTAATGAAGACTGTGATCCATTTTTCGTATGGGAGATAAAACTTTCGCTGGAAAGTGGATATTCTTAAGGGAAGACTGGACCTTCCTGTTTTACCGACCGAAATAGGCGATTTCTTAGTTTTTACTATTCTTCGTTTTTATGCGGCGGTTATGCTTCAAGACTTACAGAATTGTATTAATAACATAAACGATTCGGCGTGCACTCGATTTTCGGTCGAAATCTTTCGAGAAATAAAGAAAATCGAACATTAACGAACGACTGATCGCCGCTTCTCGAGGAATCCCCGCTGGAATCCGACAGAAAATAATTTGTCCTATCACCGGATTGCGATTCGCGTGATTCGCTCGCTCCTCTCGTTTCCCTCCGTGAGACTCTCGCGGTTCCTACGCCAATGTAGAAAAGGCATCGAGCCTTTTGCCTCGTGAGCAGCGTCGTCGTCGTACCCCTGCAGTCCGTGAACTCGTAGTCCTTGTTGTGTATCCTGTGCAGTAGGTAGACCTCTGTATACGAGACGACGGTGGCGGCGGCAGTTAGCACGCCTCCCCCTCGTCGCAGAGACTCGCTCGCTCTTCGCGGTCGCTCTCGCTCTACCCCCACCCCGCCGCCCCTCCTCTATCGCTCTCGCGTGAGGACTCTCCGTTTTTTTCTTCTCTCTCCCGCCTGCCCCTTGTTAGCGGCCGTTAGCTCTGCCGCGCGGGTCTCGAGCCGGTGTGCCGGGCTGTTGCTGATGCGGGGAGAGCCCGGAACTCCGCAGAACACGACGCTCGCGCCCGGCCCTCCGAATCTCGTCCAGCAGCACACCGACCGCATGGAGCTGTATAAATACTGGTGTGCAAGATGAAGACTTGAAAACTGGTAGTAACGGGGATGTATATATATATATATATATGTGTGTGTGTGTGTGCGAGAATGAAAGCTTCCTCCCGGTTTTTTGCCATTCCAGATTCCCAAGTCACTGCTATGATAGATATTTGGTAGGAAAAAACAGGAAGTAAGAAAAAAAAATGGCGGAGGTGAATCGATCGGTGTGAGCATCGTGATTGTTCGCGTGGGAATTTTACTCAATTTTCTTGTATTCTGTAAACTCACGATATTTCTTTATCTTAAAAAGAGGTAGGTTTAGCTCAATTAGTGAAGTAATTATTTGCAACAACAAAAAAACGTTAAAAAAGAAATTAGAAAAAATGTTCTATTAGATATAAGATCCGAATCTCGTTGAGCATCACACTGACTGCATGGAGCTGTATAAATACTGGTGAGCAAGACGAAGATTTGAAAACTGCTAGTAACAGGGATGTTTATATGTGTGTGCGATAATGAAAGCTTCCTACCGGCTTTTTGCCAGATTCCCGAGTTACTGCTATGATAGATATTCCATAGGAAAAAAGAGGAAGAAATAAGGAAAACAAAAATGGTAGTGAAAGAGGCGTTGCGTAGGTTGAAATTTAAGGTGTATCGGTCGGTTTGAGAATCATCATTGTTCGCGGGGAAATTTTTCTAAATTTTTTTTTGTTTTCTACCAAATCATGAAATTTCTTTATCTTAAAAATATGCAGTTTTAGCTTAATTAATGAAGTAATTGTTTATAATAAAAAAACGTTAAAAAAAATAAGAAAAAATTAATTCTGTTAGATATCACATCCGAAACTCGCCCAGCTCATCGACCGCATGAAGCTGTGTAAATACTGGTGTGCCGGCAAGATGAAGACGCGAAAACTAGTAGTGTCACGAACATGTGTGCATACGTATTTATATACTAGAGACGACGAGAATGAAAGCTTCTTCCCGACTTTTTGCCATTCCACATTCTCAACTTTAAAAAACGCACAGTTCTAACTTAATTATTAAAGTAATAACTTTCAACAAAAAAAGAAAAAAAATTATTACATGTCCTTTTCTATGGATGATCGATTTTCAAGTCCAATCTAAAATGGCCCAAAGTTTTCCTTTTTTCTATACATACTATTTTTTTGTTCATGAACAAATTTAATTTTCAACATACTTATTATATTGTCTTTATATTTGTCCGTGGAGCTGACGGTCGAACAATTTTCGCACCCGGAAGTCGTCGAATTAGCGAAAGTCGAGTGAGAGCCGTCGGGCAGATTTATTAATAAACTCGTTCGCTCGTCCGAGTATAGTTTTATCAGCGCGCGAGAGTGTGGTTAGCGCGAAGTGGTGTTGCTAGTTCGCCTGTAGGGCCTTGAATGCCACGGTCTTCGCAGTTTCAATGATACGCGCAATAAGTGGCGTACAAAGCCTTTCTCGCCACGCTCGATGCTCGTACAGACTTAGTACCTATGTTCTCTGTTATACCTCTCTGCGAGTGTGCCTACCGCTGACTGCCGGCGCTGCTCGCACGAGGATCCGAGCCGCACAGAACTGGTCTCTCCACTCGAGCTCTCGCGGGACTCTTAAAGTATAATTTATCAAGCGCCTGTCGCGCCTCGTTAGTTATAACGGGGTCCGATCGCGAACTCGAATACTCAACCGACACTCGAACACTGCACAAGTAGCTCCACTGGCGAGAAATAAACCATTAGGATCGTCTAATTAAAAATACTGATTTGACTTTCTGATTCTTTTTTTTATTAAAAAATTCAGGGCAGATCAGAACATTATTTCGGTAAAATAAATAACATCGATATTTTTTATTCGTCTGTATGAATTGGTATTCGAAATTTGGAAATGGGAAGATAATTTTATTACTGGACGGTTTATTTAGTTATAACGGGGCGCAATCGCGAACTCGGATACTGAACAAATAGCTGCGATGACTAGAAATAAACTATCGTATCGCCATCGTATCATTAAAAATACTGATTTATTTTTTATAAAAAAATTCAGGGAAAATGAGAAAATTATTTCGTGAAATAAATAACATCGATATTCTCATCGATTATTCCAAATTTGTAAATGCGAAGACGATTTTATTTCCCTGACGAACGGGTACTCAACCGAAGCGAGGAGTTTTGTGCGTACAAAACGTTTTTGTATAAATAAATAAATAACGTGGACGCAGAAAAAAAACCGGTATAGTAGTAATTCTCGGTACTACCGCGTAAGAGGCGTGTCGCAAGGTCATATAGCACATGTTCGCACGGCTCGCGATCCGGCGGGTCTAAATATAAATCGTGCGGGTCAAACGGGTGTCTACGGGGATCTCGCAAAGAATAACTTTGCGAGAACTGTCTTCTAGGTATAATGCCGGGCGTCGACACGAGTATTTAATCTTATCGACATTACTGGACCGCGGAGTATCGATATACCCGATAGCGCGTTTCAACGAACCGACTAGTGTCCAACTTTGATTTTGTACTGCGGTTGTGCTCTTTTTTTAATATCCTGTTCCCAAAATTACTGAATCTATTTTGGCCCTATTTTGGCTGGAAATAAAACTCTTCCGGAATGAAAATAAAATTCTACCCGAACACAAGGCTACCGTCTAGCCTTATATTCCGATTTTGATTCTGATATAAGTTTTGGTAGAGTTCTAATACGGTAGAGTTGTGAGTGGTAGGGATGTAAACGTGCCGTTTTTATTACCGACGGCGGTAATTCACAACACCTTAAGACAATGAAACGCCCGTTCCTCGCCGCCCGATCAGGTCGGTAACAAGAACTGTAATTCATCTTTTTCACGGTTGATAACCATTTCCGGTCAAAAGCAATTTTTTTACGACGCGAATATCAATTAAACTTTGTGTAAAATAGTACATTACGATACTAGTGCGAGAAAACTTTTTCTGACGAGTGTGAGTTTGCGCACGAGCCGAGGGCGAGTGTTTCAATCACGTGAGTTAAGAAAAAAAAATGTTCACAAGGTATAAAAATGGGATTTTCCAAATTTTATTTCACAAGGTATGAAATTGGGGATTTTACACATACGTAAATGTGCGCGAAACAGCCACTTTTCCCACCGAGTGATACAAATTTACTTTTCAGCGTACAAGTTCAATATCCGCGAAAAAAAAAAATTACAGTTTTCGTTACCGACTGAGTTATGTAACATGTTTTTTTTTTCAGGCAGAAGACGTTTCTCTAACACCACTTAAAAGTTTCCCTTCATTTAAATATAAAATGTTCCCAATCCTTCCGGTTCTCTACGACACTTCCGTGCAACTTCGCCGACCCCGGTAGTTTTCCTGCCTGCGAATTTTGACCCGGCAGCCAACGGTCGAAGAATGCGAGCACAGTGGCATTCGTGCTCGCTGATTTATCAACCTGCGCCGGCTTCTCGATAGCCCGGATTCAACGCCACGTCGCCAGTAGTATATATTTTACGTGCCTTCGTGTTGTTTTTTTTTCTAACTCTCGAGAACCGGCTGAAACGAAGCAGCGCGCCCGAAACACAGTGAGCGCTGAGAGCCTTACAAGAGCGAGGCAGGGGCGGCAAGGGGGGGGGGAAGGCTGTCCGTTACTCGTTGAAGAACAAGTCGGCTGTTCGACGCATCGCGCATAGAATTGGCGAGAGCTCCGGCCCCGGAGTAGAGAAATAAAGGATCGCGGGTGGGTAAACGCAAGAGGAATCGCAGGTGAATAGCAAGGCGAAATAATGGATCGGTAGAATTCGAGTTTCTCGCAGTATGTTTTTTTTTTGCAATGATTAAAATCGAGACCGGTCGGGTGTATTCGGAAAAGATTTTTTGCGCCTCCGCTACGCTCATGCCAGTGTATGCACACATAGTCGGGAGTTAAAACGTAATTGAGGGTTTGATTGAGCAATCGAGTTATGAGTTTCATTGTCCGACGGGTGTTGAACTAGAGTGAGAAATTCGCGGAGTGCTCGACGGCGTCGGGCGTTTGGCATTCACAGGGGGCGTAGGTATATGTTTGTATATATTTACATATGCACACATATGTATGTGTGTGTGTAATAAAACTGGCATAGAGACGTCACTGACCCTTCCGCACCTAGCTTCACTTGACCCAGAGGGGTTGCTTTCGCGCTCTCCCTTTCGCTCGAAATTACAGCCTGTCGATGGCTTTTGTACACGCGCAGGTACCGGCCGCTGTCCCGAAAGAGCCGGTGAAATCTGCTACTCAACGAGGGGTCGATAAAATTCACTGAGTCATCGTCGCAAAGTCGGAGAAAAAAAAATTCAACTGGGATTAGATTCGATAGTGATTAACTTTTTATTTTTTCACCGTGCGGCAAAATAAATAATGTGCAATTTTTTTTTTATGGTAATGGTGTATTGGATAATCGAAAGACGAGAAATACTTGGACCTTTAATACGTTCGATGACTTTTATATATATA
>JAPYZD010002962.1:0-14788 GCA_030522725.1 Ichneumoninae sp. B BG-2022a
TTTTCGAGGCGGCGAGATTTTTTTGTCACGCGAGATCGGCTTGTGGAGATGTGTGTTTTTTTTTAGTCGCGGCGATTTTTGGGAGATCTATGGAACATTTTGGTGACCTGTAGACTACTTTGGCGATCCATAGATCATTTTAGTGATCTGTAGACTACTTTGGAGATCGATGGATCATTTTGGTGATTTATAGATCATTTCAGTGATCTATAGATCATTTTGGTGATTTATAGATCATTTTGGTGATTTATAGATCATTTCAGTGATCTATAGATGATTTTGGAGATCTATCGATCATTTTAGCGATCTATAGACTATTTTAGTGATCTACAGACTATTTTAGTGATCTACAGACTATTTTAGTGATCTACAGATCATTTTAGAGATCGACAGATCATTTTAGTGATCTATAGACCACTTTAGAGATCTGTAGATCCCTGTAGTGATCTATAGACTATTTTAGAGATCTGTAGATCCCTGTAGTGATCTATAGACTATTTTAGAGAGATTTTTTCGATCTATAGGCTTATAGATGTATAGATATATTTTTGAGATTATTGGAGCGCAGTTTGAGACGTGGAGAATTATATGGATTTTTTTTTAATATTGAAAATCCGGGAGTAAAGTTTGTCAGGATTTAAAAAAAAAAAAAAAAAAAAAAAAAAATTTTTATTTTAATTCCAAAGAAATGTAATATGCATTATTTAATAATATTAAATTTTATGGTATCGACATTTTATTTACTTCGAATGAATATTTTTTTAAATAATAATTTTGAAGAAATGAAATTTTTATCCGTGACCGAACTCGTCGAAACACGGGATCTTTAGCTAAGAAATTTGTTCCCCTCGAAACTAGGATTTTCATTTTTTTTTGTCTGAAATCCTTTTAAAACTACGTGCAACAGTGAATTAACAGTTCCTGTGCGGATAATAAACTCCTGCAGCTTTTCACCTTTCAGAACTATTTAAAAAAAAAGAATCCATCAAGTAAGCACTTGCCGGAACGAGAAAATCCGACTTATTGTTCATCCCATCCGGTAGATCATAATAAAAAAAATATATAAAAAGAGGGTGCTTTTGATGATTCGAGGGACGAAATTGGTAGAAGCGAGAGTCTCTCGTATAGGAAACTATGAGTGAAAGGAATCGGGAGAACGGCGCTCTCTATTGTAAAAGCCGTTGTAGCAGAGAAACATACAGTCGAGGGGGACGAACGATTGTTGGAAGCGCTTGGGCTCGTGTTGGCTCTGTGTACTTCGACACTCCAATTTCGGATAAATTGCGAGAAACTGTGTGTGCTCACGGGAGCGAGGCGAACAGAGGGATGGTGGAAAAAAGGAGGATCTCTCGACGTACGATGGCATACAAATTCGCTTCGCTGGGGAGGCGAGCTGTTAATGAGTATTCTCGTCTGTGCACCCTGTGTGTGCCTTCCGTTTCTCATGACAGGCAATCAACTCTTCGCGAATTCTGCTTCCTTCACCCCGCTCTGTCGCCCTTCGGAGGGAATCATAAAAGTTAAACGCAGGGTAAACGACCCAAATCTTTTTGTTAAAAGAAAAACTGCGTAACAGTAATTTTTACGAGGGACAAAGATATCTGATCTTTACATCTCTAAAATGGTCTATAGATCTCTGAAATGATCTGTAGATCAATAGATCTCTAAAGTGGTTTAATTCTCTACCATGATGTATAGATCTCCAAAACGATTTACAGACCTATGAAATGATCTATAAAACGATGACGATGTGTAAATAATATATTTTTGTCTTCTTAAATTTTCAGCCCCGGTATATGACGAAGACACGACACAAGTTGCCGAATACGAGGGAGGCGGAGCGCCGATCGGCGGTTGCTTCTACAACTTTCAACACTACCGGGAGGGCGACAGAATAATAACGAACGAGCCATGCCTGAACTGTACCTGCCACAATCGAATGCTCATGTGTTATCTGCGCGTATGCCCGTTCACGAAAGCGATCGGACAGAACTGCAAGGTCGAGAAACGAGCGGATCAGTGCTGTCCGGTGATAACGTGTCCGCAAGTGCCCGTACAATTGCTCACCTCGACGTCGAGCCCCCCCGAATCGTCGACGGAAGTCGGCTTTCACGACAACTACGGATGCAGCGTCGATGACAAATTTTACGCCGACGGCGCACAGCTTCCAGTCGACGCGAGGAATCCCTGCGAACTTTGCTACTGCATACGAAACCGAACGACCTGCGTTATGCAGGAATGCACGCTCAGAGTCGCCGGATGCGAACCCGTCTATCTGCCCGGTGTTTGCTGTCCAGTTAAATACAATTGCGGTAAGTTTTTTTTACATTTTTTTTGTGCCTAAATTCTTTTCATGACTTTTTTTATAAATAAATTTCTTTTATGAGTACATTTTTTTATGAGTACATTTTTTTTTATGAATACATTTTTTTATGCCTATATTTTTTTTATGAGTACATTTCTTTTATTGTTTAATTATTTTCGTGAAAGGAAAAAAATGTCGGAATATTTTTATTATCCGGTTAAGATCGATGATCCAATCGGCCAATAATTTTTCCATGGAACGCGTTACCGATCTCGTTTTTATTCATTAATTAATTATTTATTTTCCTCCTCGCAGATTACGACGAAGAAACCGGCACGACGATGGGACCAACGCCCGGCCTCATTATGACGACGACTATGGCTCCAGGTATCGGCGCTGCGCCGCAGTGCTTCCACGAAGGCAAAACGTACGAGGATGGCCAGTTGATTTCCTCCGAGGAAGCCTGCCAGCACTGTTACTGCTTCCGCGGCGACATCGCCTGCGCGGTACAAGACTGCGGAGCTCCGATGCAGAGCCACGGAAAGAATTGCACCGCTCTGGCGCCACCAGAAGGCGAATGCTGCCCGACCACTTACGAATGCGGTAAGCGGATTTTCCTCATTCGTTTACCTCATCATCGGAATTACATATTCCATAAAAAAAAAAAAAACCTTTCGAATGTCTCAATTCAAGTCCGAGAAATTTGTAATCAATTGTGTTTTCTTGTTTTCAATCAGCAAGTAAGATAAAGCGAGGAAAACGGACGATGAACATTTTTTTTTAACAATCCTGATTAGTAACTATAATAATAATCATTATTATTATTAATAGTAACTTAACTTTAATTAATTAACTATTAATAAAAATTTAATTAATAATTAGTAACTTACGATTTTTTAATATAATTAAAGAAAATGCAATGGAGAACGCGGGTCCATTTTGCCCCGATGTCCATACTTATTCGAAATGCGATACCTGAGATACTGAACATCGACACTTCGATTTCAGAAGACGAATCCGAAATGTTGGAGACTGAGCAGACGATGGGAGCCGAGGAGCATCCGGAGGCCACGACGGAACTGTCCCACGACGAGAACGACGTTCTCCAAGCGACCCAGGCGACCCTACCGATCGACGAGTCTTTCCCAGGAGCGGACAACGCGATTCCCGAGATCCACCAGGCCCAAGTTCCGGTGACCGGCGAGGAGGCAACCGAGAAGACGACCGAGGCTGTGCCGTCAGCGTCGGGCCAGGAAACCGAGACTCCCCAACCGGAAGTGCCATTGGAGAACGGCGAAGAAGCCACCCAGCCTGAGCCCGAGAAAGCGACACCCACCGAATCCACCGCGGAAACGCCGGAAACCACCGAGCCAGGAAAAACGGAAGGTGAACCAGAGAAAACGGAAGGTGAACCGGCGATAACGGAAGGTGAACCAGAGACAACGGAAGGTGAACCAGAGAAAATGGAAGGTGAACCAGAAAAAACGGAAGGTGAGTCAGAGAAAACGGAAGGTGAACCAGTGATAACCGAAAGTGAACCAGCGGTAACGGAAGGTGAACCAGAGAAAGCGGAAGGTGTACCGGAGACAACGGAAGGTGAACCAGAGAAAACGGAAGGTGAACCAGAGAAAACGGAAGGTGAACCAGAGAAAACGGAAGGTGTACCAGAGACAACGGAAGGTGAACCAGAGAAAACGGAAGGTGAACCAGAGAGAACGGAAGGTGAACCAGAAAAAACGGAAGGTGAGCCAGAGAAAACGGAAGGTGAACCAGCGATAACCGAAAGTGAACCATCGGTAACGGAAGGTGAACCGGAGAAAACGGAAGGTGTACCAGAGACAACGGAAGGTGAACCAGAGAAAACGGAAGGTGTACCAGAGACAACGGAAGGTGAACCAGAGAAAACGGAAGGTGAACCAGAGAAAACGGAAGGTGTACCAGAGACAACGGAAGCTGAACCTGAGAAAACTGAAGGTGAACCAGAGAAAACTGAAGGTGAACCAGAGAAAACGGAAGGTGTACCAGAGACAACTGAAGGTGAACCAGAGAAAACGGAAGGTGAACCAGAGACCACGGAAGGTGTACCACAGGTAACGGAAGGTGTACCACAGGTGACGGAAGGTGTACCACAGGTAACGGAAAGAGAACCAGAGAAAACGGAAGGTGAACCAAAGATAACGGAAGGCGAACCAGAGACAACGGAAGGTGCACCAGAGAAAACTGAAGGTGAACCAGAGAAAACTGAAGTTGAACAAGAGACAACTGAAGGTGAACCAGAGAAAACTGAGGGCTCAACCGAGACATCTGAGGAAGTTCCTCATGCGACCGAAGCGCCCGCAGTGGCCGAACCAGCCGGTGCTGAACAAGAAGCCACGCCAGCGCCAGGTGCCACGGAGCCTGCCGTAACGCCCGTGGAAGCCACTGAAGAGATCACCCCCGAGAAACCCGAGGAAGAAAAATCGGCGACCATCGTGCCGACACCGGAAAACAAACTTGGCGAGATTCCCCAGGAATCCACCCAGCAGCCGCAAGAGGCTACGACTGAATCCACGGAACCCGAGAGCGAAGAACCTTCCGCGATGACCGAGAGCACCGAGCCAACGGCGCAAGTGGAGGAAGAAAAGAAACCGGAACCGGCTGAGACAACCCTGGCACCAGAGTCCAGTTCCAGCGAGGCCTCTCCCTCGATTCCAGAATCGACCGCGCACCCAGAAACTTCAGCGGAAGAAAAGCCCTTGGAGACAACTGTCCCAGTCGAAACTTCGGCCAAGCCTGAGGAGGAAGTACCAGCAGTCACGGAAGGAACGACAACCGAAGCCGTCGAAGGTGAAAAGGACGAAGGAATTCCGACTGAGGGCCCAGAAGGTATAACGATTCCGGAGCGCCTGCCGGAAACCAAGGCTGAGGATGAACACGCGGTAACCGAAGCAGTGACCCAAGCCGAGGTTCAAGTGACCCAAGGCACCACCGACACCGAACACCCGGAGTTACACGTGCCCGAGAGCTTGATGACCGAGGTCAGCGACATGTCCGTCACAACCGGTCATCCAGGTTCGGAACAATCGACGGCGCCATCGGTCCGACCTGGCGACGAGGAGGAACACAAGACCACAGAGGAAGAGAACCAGAGGACCGAGGCCCCCACGATGCCAGTGGAGACCGAGAGCGCACCAACAAGCCAAACGCCCCTGGAGACTCCTACGGAGGATCAGCAACACGTTCAGCCAATTCCATCCGAAGAAACGAGCGGAAAACCAACGGAGGAAGCTGAGCCAACGGAGTCAGGTGCGACGACGTTAGCTGGTGCTCCCGAGGAAAAACCAGCCGAGGAAGCAACGACTCCGGAAGCCAAGCCCGAAAAGGAGGGAGAAGTGCCGACGAAGGGATTGCCTCTGGAGTCATCCAGCGAAGAATCTACGGAGTCTAAGGAATCGAGTTCGAAAGCCCCGGGAAGCGTGACCGAGATGGAAAGTGGCGAAACTTCGTCGGAGGAGGTCGAGGACATGGGAAGTAAAGCGACCGAATCACCGGGCAAGGTAACCATGCCAGGAGAGTCGACGACCGAGGGAGGAGTGGGAGTCCACGAGGAGCCAACGGAATCTGCAGTTGCGCCGGAGGGACCTCAAGGAACTGAGACCGAGGGACCTCAGGAGACCGAGACCAAGGCACCTCAAGAGGCCGAAACTAAGGCACCTGAAGAGGCCGAGACGAAGGAACCTCAGGAGGGCGAGACTAAGGCACCTCAGGAGGGCGAGACTGGAGAACCACAGGAAGCCGTGACCGGAGGACCGCAAGAAACTACAACCGAGGGACCTCAACAACCTGAGACTGGAGGACCGCAGGAAATTACGACCGAGGGGCCTCAACAACCTGAGACTGGAGGACCACAGGAAACTATAACCGAGGGACCTCAACAACCTGAGACTGGAGGACCGCAGGAAACTACAACTGAAGGACTTCAACAACCTGAGATTGGAGGACCACAGGAAGCTACCACCGAGGGCCTCCAACAAGCCGAGACTGTAGGACCACAGGAGGCTGCCACTGAGGGACCCCAAGAAGCCGTACCTGAGGAACCCAAAGAACCCGCAGGCTTAACCGAGGAACCGAAAGAAGTGACCGAATCAAGCACCGCAGCCGTTACAGCTGAGGAAGTGACGAAAGAGGCGGAAGAGTCCAGTGGATTGCCGACCGAATCCGAGATAGTAACAACACCGGAAGCCATTTCCGAAGGTCCCACGGAGAGCTCAGTCACACAGAAGGAGGAAGAAGTTACGCAGACGGAGATCCAAGAGCCTGAAAAGCCAGCAACCGCACCAGAGGAGAACCAAGTGACCGAAGAACCATCCAGCCCCACCAGCATCGCCACTGAGACTTCTAGCGGCGAGGAAACTGCGACTGCATCGCTGCCAGCGGGTGAAGAAACCCAGAGACCGGAAGTGAGCGAGGAGGCCACAACGCAACCGGGACAAGAGGAAGAAAAGCCTGAAGCATCGACGAGTCCCGCAGCAGTCGAGGAAACGAGTCACAAGGAGGAGACTGAAGCACCGATTCAACCCGAGGAACACCCGACCGAAGGAGCGCTGCCGGAGAAATCGACAACGGAGCCGGAGGAAACGAGCACCGAAGCCGCGACAGCGACGCCCGTTCATGAGGAGGCTGAGAAACCGGAGACGGAAGCTGTGCCGACCGAGGTCCCGAGCGTGGAGGCCACGACCGGAATTCAAGAAAACACTTCATCGTCAACTGCGCCGACGGTGGAGGAAGAACAAGGAACGACGGAGGTAACCATGAAGATCGGTGAGGAGGAGAAACCCAGTGAAGAGACGGAGCCGACGCCGGTGACCGAGGCAGGCGAGTCCGAGCAGCAGACCGAGACACCCGTCATACCGGAAGAAGAAGTCAAAACTCCGATGGGAGAAACAGCCGCCCCCGAGATTGCCGTCACCTCGGCGCCATCGACGGAGGCCCCAGTCGAAAAACACGAAGAGCTACCAGCTACCTCCGTAGAGTCGAACGAGCTGCCTACGTCACCGCTTCTGGAAGATCATGGCGAAAGCACAGTTGCGGAAACGGAAGGACCAGCAGTGACGGAAGAAGTATCTGAAATACCGAGTGAAAAACCCGCGATCGAGGAGAAGCCGACTGAAGAAAAAACAACGGAGACTGCGATGGTTGAAGAACCAACGACTCCAGCCGCTCCCGCCGAGTCGGAAGCTCCGGCAACCGAGCAACCGGCCACAGAGGGATCGACTCCGGAGAGCGAAGTTCCCACCGAATCTACCGGAGCGCCTGTCGAGACGTCTCCAGCAGTGCCGGAGGAGAAACCATCGATCACAGAAGAGGCGCCGACGGGGACAGAAGGATCTACCGAGACAGCTATGGAGTCTGAAGAGCCTGTGACCAAACTAGCTGGAGAGCCCGAGGAAGCCACGACGAAGCCAACTGGAGAACCCGAGGAAGCCGCGACCAAGCCAACTGGAGAGTCGGAGGAAGCCACGACGAAGCCATCTGGAGAGCCGGAGGAAGCCGTTACCAAGGCCGCCGAAGAAGAACAGCCAGCGACGGTGGCTGAAGAGAAGCCGACCACGGAAACAATCAGTGAAACCGCAAGTACCGCGGAAACCATGAAGGAAGAAGAACCATCAGTCACCGTTTCCGCCACAGAAACGCCAGCCGGCGCTGAAGGATCCTCAACGGAGGGCGCGACACAAGCGACCGAGTCCGGAAAGCCTTTGGAAGAGACTCCAGTCCCGACCGGGCCCTCTGAGGGGCCGGCCTCTGAACCTCAGAATCCCGAGGAGGAAACCACAGAGCCAATGGTCACCGAAGGCGAGCAGGAGAGCCAAAAACCATTCGCCGAGTACGGACCACCCGCAGGAATTCCTGGCGAGGGCAACTGCCTCGTCGACGGCCAATCCTACGCCAACAATTCGAAGATCCCACCATCGAACCCCTGCCAGACCAGTTGCCAGTGCGTGAGCAGTATCGTCGAGTGCAGCCTCGTTGAGTGTACTCCGCCACCGAACCACTACCACAACTGCATGCCGATCCACAACACTGCGGCCGGGTCCTGCTGTCCGATGTACTCCTGCGACTCTACGCCAACGGCGACCTTGGAGGCCGAGAATCAGAAGAGACCGGAGGATCAGGTCACGACCGGAATGCCTACGGAAGCGGCGGTACCAACGAGCCCTGAAACGGCGCCGACCGAGGGCGCTCCTGAAGACCACACGGAAACGGCGGCCGGTACCACTGAGACCGGAAAACCCATGACTCCCGCGGAAGAAGAAACGGCGACGCAGCCCGAGGAACCAAGCAAGGTCACTCCATTGATCGAGCCGGAAGAGGTCACTCCCGGTGCAGTTTCTACCGAAGAAATGCCAGGTGATGTGCCGAAGACAACCGAGGAACAAACTCCGAGCGAAGAAGCCAAACCCACCTCCAGCGAAGCTCCGTCGGAGGAACAGCAAACGACGGAGGCCGCTGCGGTCACGGAAATCTCTACCGAAGAAACCGAGGAATTACCGAAGGTTACGGAAACTGAGAAAGCTACCGTTGCCACCGAAGCTACCGAAGCGCCTGAAGGTCATCCAACGGAACCCAGCCAAGTCACTGAGAAAGCAGAGGAACCAACGGTAACTGAAGGTGAAGCGCCAGCACAGATGGGAGGCGAAGAAGCTTCCACGTCGACGGAGGCAGCAGCGGGTGAAGGTCAAACCCCGGAGGAACAAGCTCCGACTACCATTGGTTCAACTCCGGCCGGAGGTGAAGAGCCGGAAGAGCATACCGACAAGACCGAGGAGGCTCCAGCTACTCCGGCAACCGCAGTACCCGAGGAAAACGCTTCGACCCCGGAAAAACCGGTTGGAGGTGAAGAAGCTTCGATGACGACAGCACCGGCTGCGACGGAAACGGAACAGAGCCAGACACCTTCCGATGAGGCTGCAACGACGAAGGCGCCGGTCGCCGAGGAGGAGCAGCATACGACCATCGCTGGGGTCACAGGCGCCGAGGGTGAGAGTCCAGGAACAACGCAGGAGGAAGCTTCCTCACCTAGCTCATCGGCTGCAGAGGAACACACGGAAGAATCAGCGACCGCGACCCCTGAAATGGAAAAAACGGAAGCACCTGTCGAGGCGCAAACGGAAAAGGAAACCCCGTCCACCGAAGAGATCACTCCTGAGGAACAACCCGCGATTCCAGCCGCGGCTGAGACTCCGGAAGAACAAACCGAGGGCGAACAGACCCCCACGACCATTAAGGCGGAGGAAGGAAGCGAGAAACCATCAGTTGGCGAGGAACAGGTAACGGTTGGTCCAGCCGAAGTCCCTGAAGTCCCGAGCACTGAAGAACAGACCACCGTTGCTGCGTCTGAAGCTACAACGCCACAGATCGGAATGATGGAAGGAATACCCGAGGAACCTGCTGTGGAGGCTGGCGCGACTCCGGTGGCTCCGCTCGAGGAAGTTCCGACGACGAGTGCCGAAGAACCGAGCGAGAAACCTCAGGAAGGAACCATGGAAACCTCGAGCGTGGCAGCTGAAGACCAGACGACCGTAGCCGCTGCACCTGCGGAGGAGATGCCGGGACAGACTGAGGGACCGAAGGTAACCACAGGCGGAGAGGAAACAGGACCACCGGAAGAACTGACGGTCGAACCTGTCGCGCCTGCTGAGCACGCTACTGAGGGAGCCGTTGCCCCGACCGGGGAAGTCGAGCCTACGGAACCATCCGCGACGGAATCTGGCATGGAGGAAGAAACGACGCAGGGTTCCTCGACGGTATATCACGAGGCTGAAGAGACGCCGGGACCTTCGACCGCTGGTGGTCAAGAGGCCGAAACAACGCCGAGCGGTGTCAGCGAGGCTGGGGAAACTTCACCGATTCCCGAAGAAGAAACAATCCCGGGACACGTGACCACCAAGATTGAGGGCGAGCAAGAACAGCCACAGACTCCATCGCTTCCGGAATCGTCGACATTGAAAAACGAGGAGGAAGCTTCATCTATCGCTCCGGAAGAGAAGCCAACCGAGGTCACCGGTGAACCGGCTGCTGAAACGGAACCTACGAAGGAAGAGAAAACTGAATCAACGGAAGCGACTCCCGAAGAAGCGGTGACACCGATCTTGAAGGAAACGACGACGGAACTCAGCAACGCTGTTCCCGAGGAGGAACAAACCGTGAGCGTGATCGTTGAGCCGAGTGTGGTTCCCGAGGAAGAGCACAAGGTTGAGGGTGAGAAACCAACGGAGGTGCCCACTGTCGCGGAAGAAGAATCAACGGAGAAGCCTGAAATTGCCGAAGAGAAACCTGTCGAAGAGGAGAAGCCAACGGAAGGCGCCACTGTGGCGGAACACGAGCCAACGGGAGAGTCCACTGGCGCGGAACATGAGCCGACAGAGCAGGAGATGATTCCTGAGGAAAAACCAACGGAAGGAGTGAAAATCGGAGAAGAGAAACCGACGGAAGAGCCCACGATTGCTGAACAAGAGCCAACGGAAGAACCCGCGGTTGCTGAACAAGAGCCAACGGAAGGACACGCAGTTACCGAACAAGAGCCAACGGAAGGACCAGCGATTGCCGAACAAGAGCCAACGGAAGGACCCGCGATTACAGAACAAGAGCCTACGGAAGGCCCCGCGATAGCCGAACAAGAGCCAACGGAAGGACCCGCAGTTGCTGAACAAGAGCCAACGGAGGGTCAGCAAATTGAAGGGGAGAAGCCAACCGAAGCAACAAACATAGGTGAACAAGAGACAACGGAGGACCACAAAATTACGGAAGGACCTACAATTGCAGAGGAGAAGCCAATGGAAATGCCCACGAGTGCGGAAGAGAAGCCAACGGAAGTACCTGTAAGTACCGAAGAGAAGCCAACCGACGAAGCCACAATTGCGGAAGAGAAGCCAACTGAGGGAACCACAACTTCGGAAGAGAAGCCATCGGAGGAGCCCACAACGACAGAGGAAAAACCAACGGAGGAGCCGACGATTGCAGAAAAGATGCCAACTGAGGAGCCGAAAATAGAACAGCCGGCATCGACAGAAGAGTCAAAGCCGGAAGAAGAAACACCAATGGAAGAGCACAAGCTTGAGGGAGAGAAGCCCACGGAAGTGCCCAAAACAGAGGAACAAGCACCAACGGAGGAAGAAAAGCCGACGGAAGTGCCCAAAACAGAGGAACAAGCACCAACGGAAGAAGAAAAGCCAACGGAATTGCCGAAAACAGAGGAACAAGAGCCAACGGAACCACCGAAAACGGAGGGACAAGAGCCAACGGAACCACCGAAAACGGAGGGACAAGAGCCAACGGAACCACCGAAAACAGATGAAGAAGAGCCAACTGTAGCGTCTACGACCGCGGAACAAGAACCAACGCAAGCCCCCACAATTCCGGAACAAGAACCAACGGAGGAGCACAAACTAACTGAGTCTACAGAAGAACCCAATGTAGAGGAACAAGTGCCAACGGGACACAAACCCGAGGAACAAGTGCCGACGGAAGGACACGAACCCGAGGAACAAGTGCCAACGGAAGGACACGAACCCGAGGAACAAGTGCCAACGGAAGGACACGAACCCGAGGAACAAGTGCCAACGGAAGGACACGAACCCGAGGAACAAGCGCCAACGGAAGGCCACGAACCCGAGGAACAAGGGCCAACGGAAGGACACCAGCCCGAGGAACCTGTGCCAACCGGAGGACACCAGCCCGAGGAACAAGCGCCAACGGAAGAGCCCAAAGTGGAGGAAGAAACGTCGGAGATCGTTCAGAAGATAGGCGAAGAAGCGACAAAACCATCGGTTGAGGAGGCGAGCACCGCCGGTCCGGAAGAGGAACCGCATCAAGTCGACGTCCAGGCAACTGAGTCGCCGATCGCGCCGGAGGTCCACGAAGAGGAAACGGAGGGCCAGCACCCTATGCGACCGGAAGAGGAGGAAGGTCCGCAAACTTATCTGCCCGAAGAGGCGCCCGAGGGCGAACCTCACCTGGCGGCTAACGACACGACGCCGGAAACCGGCGGTGACCTTGAGTATCCCGAGGCCCCGGTCGAGAACGAAGAGAACCCTCACTTCCCGGTCAACTCCGGAACGTACCTCAACCCCGACGAGGACTACGACGAGGACGACCAGACGGTCTACGGACCGGGAACGTGTCGCTACGGCGGAAAGGTCTACGTCTCCGCTCAACAGATACCCAGAGACGATCCGTGCGACTTCTGCTTCTGCTTCAGAAGCGACATAATATGCCTCCAACAGAGCTGCCCACCGCCCATTCCTGGGTGCCACGAGGAGCCCATCCGGGGCTTCTGTTGTCCGAGGTACGAGTGCCACGTCTCGATGGCGACCTCCCTCAACGTTACGACCACCACGACGACGACGACGACCACCCTCCCACCGCATTTCCTCTCTCACGCCTACAAGGGGGCCGCGAGACAGAGCGGATGCCAGATCAGGGGACAGGCCTACCGAGTCGGACAAGTCATCAAGTCGGCCTCTGGACCTTGCCGTCATTGCATGTGAGTATCTTCGCCTCTTCGTCATCTCATCGTCATTTGATAAAAATTCTCTAACGAAAAAAGTCAGATTGACACTCACCCAACCAGCCATCATATAAATAATTCATTAAAAAACTTGGAAAAAATGCCCAAAAAAAAACCAAAAGAAGGGGTATAAAACCTCCCCCCCCCCTCCTCACAAAAAAAAAACCAAAATAGGTCAGCTTGCCGGATCAATGTTGCCCAACGTTTTTTTTAACCTTTCCTTTCAAAATCTTAATAATTTGTAATACAAGAAGAAAAATAGTAATTTGTAATTGAAAAAAATTGTAATTTGCACTTTAAAAAAATTGTAGTTTGTAATTTTAAAAAATCGTAATTTGCAATTGTAAAAAATTGTAATTTGTAATTTTAAAAAATCGTAATTTGCAATTTGAAAAAATTGTAATTTGTAATTTTAAACAATTGTAATTTGCAATTTTTAAAAATTGTCATTTGTAATTTTAAACAATTGTAATTTGCAATTTTTAAAAATTGTCATTTGTAATTTTAAACAATTGTAATTTGCAATTTGAAAAAATCGTAATTTGCAATTTTTTAAAATTGTAATTTGTAATTTTAAAAAATTGTAATTTGCAATTTTTAAAAATTGTAATTTGCAATTTTAAAAAATCGTTATTTGTAATTTTAAAAAATTGTAATTTACAATTTTAAAAGATTGTAATTTGCAATTTTAAAAGATTGTAATTTGCAATTTAAAAAAATTGTAATTTGCAATTTTAAAAAATTGTAATTTGTAAGCAGAGTAAAAAAATGGCAACACTTGCTAATAACCCGTTAAAATTGTTACAGCTGCGGGGGCGACGGTAACATGAAGTGCGATCCGAGGGTGTGCAGTCCGGAGCCGACGCTGAGGCAGATGATAGCGGCGGCGACGGCGAGGAGGCGAAGATGAGCATCGGCGCACGATCTCCGAGTCGCAAGAACTTTCGATATGCGTGTGTCAGGGAACGAGTTAAACCGCAAACGCGCGAAAAAATAAAAAAATAAAAATAAAAGCGGAAGAAAAAAAACTAAGGGATGAAAAAAAAAGTTAAAAAAAGAAAAGAACGAAGTACGCAGAAATCACGGAGGAAGAAATCATCGGCGAAACGAAGCTCTCGGGGCGCCCGCGAGTGTTGTATAAAAGTGAATTAAAATTATTCTAAATAATTAAAGAAAAAAAATAATAAAATAAAAAAAATAACAAAACAAAACAAAAACCCGTGTGCTGAGTCGTCGACGAACGTGCACAGACAATAGTGTGCCTCGGCGAGTCACGAACTGAGTGGCCAAAACGTAAACGTTTATACTATTATTAATATTATAAAAATAAACAAAAAATAATAAATAAATAAAAAAGAAGAAAAAAAACACACACACATAAATGTAACTGGGGGGGGAGGGGGAAGGCAACGACCGCGCACAGGATAATAAAACTAGTGGATAGGCGCGAGGGATAAAAAATGATGATGAAAAAAAAAGGAAGACGATCGCTTCGTGCCTGGGCGATCGCGGAAGACAAGAGAAAAAGAAAGAGCAATGGAAGAATAATAATATAATACAACACAACTACGAGACTTATGACTGTGCCTTGGCCGGTGCCCGTGCCAGCGGCACCGGCTCTTGTTGCTCACGAACAGCAGCAACGACAATGGCATATTATCGACTCTGCCGAGCGTCCTTTGAGCGTCGGTGTACGAAAAAAAAAAAAATAATCGACGGAAGAAGAAAAAAAAATAATAACAAAAAAAAATTATGTCGCGAAAAAAAAATAATAATGATAATAATTAATAGTCGATCGAGATCAGGCAAGGGCGCCAGCGCTCCCAACTATTCATGGACATTATTGGTAAAAAAAGACAACATATTAAAAAAAAAAAAAAAAAAACAACCACACGAAAAGAAATGAGCGATTAGGTAGGCGAGGCCAAGACCGGGCG
>JAPYZD010002963.1:0-14296 GCA_030522725.1 Ichneumoninae sp. B BG-2022a
ATTTCACATTTATTTTTCTTATTCCTTTGCTACAAAAACATTCCCACATACACAGAACTAGTGTGCCAAATTCTGTCAAGAGACGTTGCGCCGTTCCGACAAACACTGGACTCAACGAAAACAGCAAAATCGGGGGTCCTCCGTCAAACGCATAACTCCCGTCTTTTTGCTCTAGCGGGCAGTCGGGAGTTAAAAATTTGAAAACAAAGCCTCCTCTACCAGGAAGCGAAAGTGCCGGCCATAGGCGCGATATTCAGGTTTTCTTTTTTCCGTGTACAAAATGAGCGCGCACACACACACAGACACAGGTTGGCTCAGTAGGGAGATCCAAGATCAACAGCATCGGGAAGCGGCAAGAGCGCCCCCCACCCGTCGTGTTGGCTCCCGGAAAGTTCAACATCGACGCGTGTTAGGCGTGGTCAGTGTCGTTGCAGGTTGGAAATGTCGCAAGGACGACGGATAGGACGGGTTGAGAGTCTAGCTAGGTGGCTCTAAACCTCTCAGCGTTACACAAAAATATCTGGTTGCCAAACTAAGCCGAAGTAGCGGGTCGTGCCCGGCGCAGTCCTCGAGAGCAGCCGTTCGCCTCCTTTGCGTGTAGGGAGGGAGATGACCGTCGGCAGCAAACTTTGCATCGGGCGGACATCACAAGGTAATTAAACGTGTATACATCGGGCGACACAAGGATGGGATAACGTCGGCTGGTGTGTACACGTACACACCAAATTGCCAATTAGCTCTCGCTAAGACGACATACCAGAGTGTATTGTGTATATCGCGCGTCCGACTATGAGACGGTACGTCGGGTATCGTGGTGTTTGTGTGCCCTTTGTCAATACACCGTGTGTAATCAAAGGGACGCCCGTGTCCGCTTCTGTTGCGGGTTTTAAAGAGACAAGGACTATGATTGATAGTCTAAGTACATGTAAGTAATTAGACATGGTTGCCATCAAAGTCTCCAATGGGAATTTCCTGACTTTTCCCGGTTTTCCAGAACAAGACTTTAATTTTCCAGTTTATTGATCAGGGCAGGAAAGTGCAGTTAAAAATAACGCATGATATAATATATGATTATTAAGATATTAATCTCGGTTCGCAATATTAAAAGTTCTTAAGGAAAATAATATCACGACATAGTCACATATATGCTGTATATAGTCGACGAGTTTCGCTGAAACGAAAAATGTACACGTTGTCCAGCATGGCATTAAACGAAAACCATCAGATTCAAAAAACTTTCCGTTTGTGTGCCCTCTGTCAATACACCGTGTATAATCAAAGGGACGCCCTGTCTGCTTCTGTTGCGGGTTTTGAAGAGACAACGACTATGATTGATAGTCTAAAACCTAAGTACATGTGGATACACATGGTTGCCACTAAATTGTCCAATTGGAATTCCCTGACTTTTCCCGATTTTTCAGAACAAAACCTTAATTTTTTCAGTCTATTTATCAGGGCAGGAAAGTGCAGTTAAAAATAACGCACAATATAATATATGATTATTAAGATATTAATCTCGGTTCGTAATATTAAAAGTTCTCAACGAAAATAATATTTATACATATATGCTGTGTATAGTCGACGAGTTTCGCTGAAACGGAAAATGTACACGTCGTCCAGTATGGCATTAAACGAAAACCATCAGATTCAAAAAATTTCCCGGGTTCAGAGGAAAAATCAGTGACTTTTCCATGTACTTTTTCAGGACCCAACAAATTCCCTGACTTTTTCCGGTATTCCAGGTTTTCCAGGTTCGTGGCAACCGTGAATACAGCACGGTTCGTACAGTTTAAAGAGGCACGGCCATGGTTGGTGAACAGTGAGTACAATCGAATGTTACTTCTCTCAGTGTGACAATTATTCCGTTAAATCAACCACATATTCCTTTTCCCATCGGCGAGCGAAAATTTTGTCAAATCAAACGATCTTTTCCTCCAGTCAGGTTTAGTTACGTTCAGGTTCGCTTTAGGTTTGGTTCGGATTCGCTTTAAGTTTGGTTTAGGTTAAAGTTTCATTTAAATTTAGATGAGGTTCAGTTTACAATTTACTCATTGTTTTGCCTGTATCCGCTATACAGATTTGTTATCACCGAGCTCTTAGAAGGCTTTGCCCCAGAGACTGGACCAAACCATTCATTTTCTCTCTCCCCCTTCCTGGCAGAAACAATACGTTTAATGGAATACAATCGATGCAAGAAAATGTCTTCGTCTGCTAAATGCATATAACGGCAGACAATAACGATAACGTAATTCCCACGATCTAACGGAAATGAAAAATTCGATTTAAAAATTTAACAGCATGTTTGTAACCGTGTATACTATCCGATAATCCAAAAAAAAAAAAAAAAAAACGATTTTTTGAAAATCTCACACTGAGATGATCCCTTAAATATCCTTTCAAAATCGGTGCCAATACAATTTCGATGGGAAAAACAATGAATCTCTGCTTTCGGTATCGTTTTAGCAGGTTTATTGCTTAGCGTCCCCGTATTGTCCCGGTCTACGGGGAAACGGAGGCAAAACGGGGACGTGGGGGAAAAATGGGGACACGTAGCCCGTTTTGCCCCAGATGGTTTTTTTTTAAACCTTTCAAAACCGGTGGCAATACAATTTTCGTGTGAAAAACAATGGACCTACGCTTTCGGTGTCATTGTACCAGGTTTTATTGCTTAGCGTCCCCGTTTTGCCCCAGTTTCTCCTATATAGGGTAGAGCGGGGCAAGATGGGGCAGCGGGGCAAAACGGGGATGACGAACGCGATATCGATACGGGGCAAAATGGGGTATCCCAAAATTATCGCTGTCAGGACTGTCTAGCTGTCAGGACTGCCACGCTGTCATGACTGTCTCGCTGTCATGACAGTCTTGTTATCAGGACTTTTTGTATCTAGCTGACAAAAGTTGCCTCGAGTCAAATCGAAGGGTACCCCATTTTGGCCCAGATGATTTTTTTTAAACATCCGTCTAAAACGGGTGTCAATACAATTTTTGTGTGACAAGCAATGAATCTATGGTATCGGTATAGTTGTAGCAGGTTTTACTTCTTAGCTTCCCCATTCTGCCCCGGTCCCCCCTACACTCAATTGACACATCGTCGGCTACATCCAAGTTTCCCGCGTGTAGGTGTTATGTACCGTGTATGCTCACCGAGGAGGTAATGACGGATCCACTTTTTTTTCGGCGTCGACGGTGTCCACCGTACGGTGGGCAAAACCGGCGGCGGGAGAATGATCGATTCCCGCGTCGACGGTTCGATGTCGTTGAAACTGGCGAAATTCGGATTTATCGCAACGACGCTCACGCCGTTGTTGATATTGTTATTGTTGCCGTTCGACGAATTTTCATTGTCTTTGCTGCCGTTCCGAACCGGCAGGCCGGCGTTGACCGCTGTCTTAATCACGCTAAGATTCATGTGCACTTCCTGACGGTGGTTCTTGTTATCGTCGATCACAGGCGGACAACCCTCCGACATCAGCAGCACTCCCATTTTTCGGTACTATTGAACTCGTCTTTGGACTCTCACCGGCGCACCCGAGAAACTTGTTGCTCGCCGCCGGCACTCATGCCGAGGAGGATTATCCGCTGTAACACGGCACTGCAAGCGGGCGAAAGTGATATTTGGCAGCGTTCTATTTTCAGACCCAAGACGGCGCACGGGGCTTCTTCGGTTATAGCTGTTACGTTTTTTGTTTTTTTTTTTTTCACTCCTCGTTCCCGGTCTACGTCTTTCTTTTCTCCGGCTCAACCGCCGATTACCTTGAACACTTTGTAACACCGCGCTATCGTCGGCGCTTCCATTAACTCCGGGGCGCTTCGCCGTTATCGCCTCGACGAGGATTCTCAATGTTTTTACGCTTGCCCCGCCGCCCGGGCCGTTAACAGTGCCTCTACTTCAACTTCAGTGTGTGCCTCTTTGAAAGTTATATAATAGACTCCTTTACTGTGATTGGATAGGCTGAATACATTCTTTGTCCCCCCCCCCCCCCTCCCGCCCCTACCCTCCTCAGCGAGTCTGCACGGCTCGCGTGATTTTCTTTTTTTTGTTTCAAATTGCACGTAAAGAGTAAGGAGAAATGTGCGAAGACGCTTTATCGACTCTCGTCAAGTGCGCGTAATCGAGCCCGCGATAGAGGCTTCGGCGCACGTACGCATCGGCCCGGTCCCAGGCGCGATATTCGACCGCGTCCTTTATCTTCCTTTATCGCTCGCGAGCGACGACCTTTGAATCGCCCGGCTTCTCCCGCAGCGCCGTGCCCAACGCTGCCACCTTCGACGAATAAATATTACTTCCTTCGGTGCGGTCGATTCTCTCGCTCGTTGCTTCTTTGCACGGTGTGGCCGTTACGGTTTACGATCGACGGCGATCACGAAAAATGTGTACCGCAGAGTCGCGACACTCGGCAACTTCACTCTGACGGATCTGCGCGAGTCACCGGAAAAAATACGGTGGCACTTGGCGAACATAAATCCGGGGACTCTTAGAGATTCTCTGCTGGTCTCTTGAAACTTTCGGGCAGGAACTTTTTCCGTTTGCGAACACTATCAGAATGTCGACTGAACAGCTGGCGAAGAGTTGTCGATAGGGGGTGCGACAAATAAAAAATTACCCAATCGTTTGCAACGTCTGGCAAGAGTTAAAAGTAATAAAAAAAAGTGTACGAGTCACGTGCGAATGTAACGGAAGCGAACCGAACTCTCAGTACTGACAACTGTTTCTCATTATTTTGGCCTCTTCCTTGTTTTCAATTTACTTTCATCGTCGCAGATTAATGGCGTTTCCACTGCAATTCTTTATGTTCTCGCTGTATCGCGCATGCAAATCCATCGATTGTTTGTCTCTCGTTATTATTATGTTTTTTTTTGTTTTTATGTATCGTCGATGAGCGTTTGGGTAATTTTGCTCGCGAGGACCGACGACAGCGACGACTCTCCGGTATTAATCGTTCGAGAGTCGTGGATCGACGAATGAAAGAAAGCTCTCTCGACGCGACGCGAGTCGCGATTGCCGACTGAAGTCTAAACTTAAGTGCCGCCCTCTCCAACCTGAGGATATGACGCGCGCGGTGCCGGCTTCTCCTTCTTTCCCCTCCGCGCGCGCCTCCGTCGCTCCTCTCGCGCCCTCGCTCTCGCATGGCGCTCTCCCCTCCCCTCCCGCCCCTCCCTCCGCGAGCCGACCGGTTCGTCTCCCCGCAACGGCTGCCGGCACGTCGCCGGAACGCCGGGCAGGTTACGACGCGTCAATTACTTCGCTTCGATACTCGCACGTTTGAAGGTGCACATGAAACAAGGTTTGCAGTTTTCCGTCACACGGAGACCAGTCGATCGGACCAAATCGGACACCAATACGCGAGCGTCGGCCAATCACGGCTGTGCGCGGATTCGGCACGGCCGGACTGTGTTCCGTGCGTGGTTTTGTGTGCGAACGGCTTTATCTCCCCGGCAGACTCTCTCGTACATTCGTTCGATCGACGAAACCCGCAACTGCGTCATCGCTGTGCCTGACAATGTCACGGGACACAACCGTCTCGTCGAACAAACCATTGCGATAATCGTCCGCGAAGATACGCCGGGGCGGCGCTGACTCGCGCAGGGAGTCACGTGTATCCCGAACGAGTCTGCGGAGAGAAAACGTTTCTCCCCGTGGCCGGGGCGCGCGCTCGCGCACTGCAGTCACGCGCCGGACGCTCTCCCGATAGGAACTTCGGTAACCGTAGGTCTCTGTGCATGTAACCGACGGAGTTTGAGAGAACTGTTTCTCTCTCGAGGCTGGCCTAGAAATCGGTGCGCCGACGCTTCTTTCGCTCAAAGCGATGCCACGTCTATACCCGAGCGAAGTTACGTGAAGAACAAACCGACACTGTCGCAAAGTGGACGACGCTGCATACACTGGCGTTCGCATGCACGTTTATGTATATTTATATACCTATAGATGAGGAGTCAGTGAAAAAGGCTAATTGCAGACGCTAAATGAACAGCCGCTGGACAGGCGCACAATGCGACGAGAAAGGTGCAAATAAAAACTATATAAAAAATGCAAATTTGTGCCTAGGAACAAATTTGCATTTTTTCCTGACATAACAATGGCGACTTCTGCCATGCGACCACGTACTAATTTGACTTTTTAAGGTTGCGTTGTAATTATGAAGACTGCGAAAGCCTGGACCTACACTTTTTAAGGGGGTCCTGCGTTACAAAGCCTAAAGAGTTTTTTTTAGAAATTTCTTTTAGGAGGGAAAAAACAAGTGAGCCCGGTGAATTTAGAGGTATCTTTTAATGTATATTTGAACTTTACGAAAAAAATTGTTTCGACACAAAACAACAAAGTACTGCATAGCTATTGGTCTGCATAGTTATTGGTTATTATTTTTCTAAATTGATGGGCGTGGTAACAAAAAAACTAGGCGACCTATCGACTTAAATCAAAGCTCATTTTTTCGGTACTAAATTTTTATAGCAAGTCAAAGTTGTTTATTCCTTCTCAAAAACACATTCTTTTTTCAAAGCTGAATAAAATCTCGATTTTTCGATTTGTGTTTGCTTTTCCGAGGTCCACATAGAAGAAAAATATGTAACAATTGAAAATATATTCGATTTTTTTTTTTTGTTTCGATCAAGAATTACGATCCGCATCTTTCCCCACAATTGAAAACTACACAAAACTACTTGGCGATAAATCGGGCAATGACTATGCAGTTGTTGTTCGTTTTGTGTTAAAAAAAAAGTTTCGTACAGTTCCAATATACATTAAACCATACCTCTAAATTCACAGAGCTCACTTTTTTTTCCTCCTAAAAAAATGCCTGAAAAACGCTTTTTTTAGGCATTGTAAATCAGGACTCCTCCCCTTGATGCTGGTTCCGAAACACCGGGGAAACGCGGAAAAACACACGGAACGTTTTTCCATTGGTGTAGGGTGGGAATCGAACCCGGGCCTACTCCGTGTCAGAGATCGAATCCCTACCACCCACCGCTCGCGACAGAGGTGCGATGCGAATCCATGATGGCGTAGAGAGATAAAAAAAAAAGAAACAATGACAAAAGAACTAGAGGAAGAGAGATATTGGCAAAGGTTTCGGACGAGACGGTTTCCCTTGTACTACACAAGCTCGAAAACGCTTCACTGGCAGGGCAGCCGTTCGAGCGCGTCACGTGGCCAGCTTCTGACCTTTCATCGAGGCGGTGCTTCGTAGATTCACTACCGCTGTTCCCTCTGCCTCAACGTCCGTTTTCTGCGGGATTCTTGGTTATTCTCTTCATTTTTTTTTCACCTTCATATCCTTCTTTCATTTATCTCTCGTTTTACGACTTATTCACAGACGATCGTGAATCATTCGGGTCGTAAAGACGAAAAGAAAACGAGCTTGAGGCGAAGGGGAGAGAGCGACCGAGTCGATCGAGCGAAACGCTATCGTTAAAAAAAAAACATTGCTACACTATCGAGCGTTTTATTATTTATACGTATTGCGTCGACTCACCGTCGATTATTAGCATCTTCTCTTCGCAAAACAGGTCATCCGGCTCGCTGCGTTCTCTCCTCATCTTCGCACCTGTTAAAGGACAGACAACATCGACAGATGAGTATTTGTGAGAAATGAAAAAATATTAAATTTAACTTATCATAATGTTCGATCACCACTGTCGTTCCTATTCTATTTTTATCAGTAAGTGAAGGAAAGAAATCCGTAAATAAATAAACGAAATGACGATGAAAAGTTGGGCGGGTTTTTGTGCATCGACGATTTATTATTTATAATATCAACAGACGAAATTAAATGAGAGTCCCGTGGATGGTGAGGGTGCAGCGGACTCTGGAAAAATTTATCAGCGCGACCTTGCACTTCCTCTCTCGCCCGGTCGGCGGTTCCATCTCGCGGCGGGCGAATGAATGCCCGGATGCGAGAGAGTCGCTCGCAAGGTGACCCGCGAACGCTTCGTGACGTCGACGCCGACGTCATAGTCCGTAGAGCGCCTGGCGAGCTGCACACGCCGGACGATTCCGTACCGAGGTCACGGGGATAATTAAAAAATAAAATAGATCGACGCCCCATCCGCGAGATCCGCTAGAGTAATCGTTTTGAGGTTAATTCATCGAGAGAACGGGAACACCGAGCAGTCTTCTCGATCTTCCGATTAGAATTGAGCGGAAAAAACAAAGTGATGAAATTAATATAAATACATTCGGAGTTCTAAGGTGACCTTCAATCCTCGAGAACGTCTATGAAAAAGTGCCATTCAAAAACCTAACATCATCCCACGGGCATCTTGCAGACATTGAGTTATTTTATTTTTTTACAATAAATAACTAAACTACAGACTTGAGCAGTGTCCCATTTGCTCAGAATATCTCGTCAGACCAGAATTTCATTCCATCAACTCCCTCACGTTGACTTTGCTTCCTCGACTTTTTCGTTCGCTTATTTTCGTAGCTAGTTTTTTTCTTATGTCCAAGGTTACTTTATTATATGTGTTTCTTATTTACTTGTTTATTTCCATTAGTTCGATGTACCGGCCTAGTTTGATGTTATTTATCAGTTTAACTATGGTTTAAGGTTTCTTCGATTTGTTTCTATCTATAGGCTTAAAGCTCTTCTATCGCTTGCTTCTATTCTTTTTTTTTTGTGTGCACTGCGTTCGTAAGGGGCTTCGCCTCAGATACGCAATAAAATACACCCACGGAAATTTTTAAAAAATGTAAATAAAAGTGTTGTTCCCAATATATTGAATTCGACACTTTTGTATGATCAGAACATCAAACATGCGACTTGCTGCATATTCGAAGATACATATTTGCCAAAATATATGTTCCAAAATATAAGAATTTTTTGACGAAAATATATTACAAATATAGATATATATTTCGGCATATGCCACATATGCATTTGTTTCCGTGTGGGTGCCATTCTGAACAGCCGCCCATGCCGATTCCAGCCGGCTTTTCCGAGTCCTCCCCAGTCCTCGGAACAGCGTCACGGATGCGCCATCGAGCGCCGTGCCCGTTGAAATCCACAGGTCGATAAGGGATTTGAAAAATTAAATGCGTCCGAGTGTATCCACGTGCTGCGAGAGGACACCGGGGACGGCGTGGCAGTCGCCAGGGTGGGGGATCGAAGAACTTTGTGCGGGAGGAAATACGGAAGAGGTATATAGAGAATGATAGAGAGAGAGTTCCCTGTCCGGCCGGGTGTTCGATTTCGAAGTGGTGGGGGAACATACCCGGGTCCTCCGGGTCAGAAGTGGTAGCTGCTCCGGCAACGTCGCGGAGATTGATCAGGACGCCGCACACGCCACGCGGCTGGCTGGCCCACTGGTAGGGGAATTAGCTGGGAGCCAGGCGCATGCGCACTCCCGGCGTATCAAACGATTTACTCGCTGCCGCATGTGCTCTGTTTAGAGCGCGGACTGCCGGAGAGGCGACCAGCGATTCCCTCTCCGGCTTCTCTTTTCATTCCTCATCCACCACGCAACTTACACTGACTCTGCGAGTCTGTTGCGTCGACGTCAACGCCGACCTCTTTCTCCCTTCGATCTCCGCGTCTTTCGCCTCTAGAACTTCGGTGCCGGCGATTGACCGCCCGGACGGTGAGACGTGGGCTTCCAACACGGGCTTAAGGTAGCACTAGCGGACGGCCCGAGCCCACGTGAGTTCAGAGAGAATTGAAAGAGAATTGCGAACACTTCTCGATGGAATAAAAATCTGTAAAAAATCAAGCATATGGAAGATGCTGGAAAGAGTGGTTTTGCATAATAATAATTCCAAAATGTTATTACCAAATGAGTGGAAAAAATTGTTTAACCAATCACCCGGCAACTTAAGTTTTTGTTCATATAAAAACAATTTGTTAATCTTTTTGAATACGTATGAATTTTTTCTGAATATTGTGTAATTTTTTAGTTAATAAAAAATTAGGGTTTTTTATTAATTGAAAACGCAAGTTTCAAAGATTACACGAAATTCTGAAAAAATTCATACGTATTCGGAAAAATTAACAAATCGTTTTCATAAAATAAAAAGTTAGATTGAAGGGTGTTTGTTGCAAATTTTCTTTTCGGTAATTTGTTAATAACATTTTGGAATTATTATTACGCAAAATCAATCTTTTCAGCACCTTTAATATGCACCATTTTTTAAAGATTTTTATACCATCGAGAATTGTTTGCAATTCCTTCTCATTTGTCTGAAACTTGTGCGAAGCGAACACTATTCGCAAGGACTACCTTAACCGTACCGTCGAAAACGATTCGAAGCAGAGAACGAGACACCCTGATCGTAGGGAAAAACATAATTTTCACTGTGGGCACTTTAAATCGGGATCAAAAATGTTCTGACTTTTACTTGTCTTTCCGCGACCGGTTATGGTCAAAGTATGGCCGGACTTCTTTTTTCGTTCTTAGGTATGGCAATGTAACAATTTCAAAACATTTTGTTAATAAAAAAAATATATTTTTCTAAATGAATTTTTTTATCGCGGTCACTGTGGATTTAATTCGCTTAGGCCTTTTGGCATAAACCATTGAGCAGTGAACAGTGTGGACGATAAACAGGGAGGGACGTCGCTTGACCCGCGATGGGTCGAAAAAAAGGACGGGACACACTCTACTTACTGGGTACAACGCTCTTGGCTTTCAATTATGGATTTTTTTTATCCCAAAAGCCAGCAGCGGGCAATTTCTAGGAGCACTAGCACTATCACGATTAATTTAACGCTAATTAACTTAATAATTCATGGGCGAAAATAAGATTTTTTAAAACTTCTGACCCGAGATTATCCATAATATAAAAAACATTTATAGCAACATTTTTTTGCCAGTTTTATTTAACAGTAGCAATTTTTGGTATTTTCATACAGCTATATCTCCGCCCACCGATGAAATTAAGAGAAATCTAAAAACACGTATGAGCGCGAGAGAAACAGAGTTGAAATATTGAAATCATTTTTTCCGAAAAGAGTCTATAAAATGAAAAACCCTTTCAGAGAAAAATTGATTAAAAATATTTTCACGTTATGTAAATCTTTAGCCCCCACCTTAAGAAAAAATTCTATCGTATTTTACGGAAAAAAAATACACGCTGTAGGGCACTCGATGGAATAAAAAAAAACTGTTTTTCCTATTGTCACAGGGCGATAAAACAAATTTGTATATTTACAATTTTTGTTGTCCTTACTTAAGTCGCAGGATCACATAAATTATTGGACGAAATATAGTTTTCATGTTTTTTTCTGTTGCCCTTGCAAAATGACACGAGTCCAATGTCATTTTGGGACAAACTCATGCCGGACCTTTTAGATCGTCGAAAATAAAAATGTCAATTTTTCCTTTTTATTTTTCAGTACCATTTTCGAAGTAATCTAAACGGAATAATGAAGAAAGCATTCATATCGTGAGTTTCTACGGGTATGAACGACAAGTCATATATATTCGTTCTGTGCTTGTACGAGGCATGGCCGAGCACGTGGGCGTGCAACACGTCTCTGACGCGTTGACCCGGCCCGGCCAAGGGGTCGCGCGCCGGGCGAACAGAGTCCCCCCTCTCCCCCCCCACCGCGCCATTTAGACTACGAAACCCCAGTTACGTGAAGGGGAAAACATTACGCGCGCGCGAGAACCCTTCCATCCCCTCGCGGAGAGAGCGCGTCGACGCAAAACCGCGAAAGGGGATCGATCCGATCTCGCGCGCATTTTTTTCGTCACCGCCCCTCTCGTTAACCGCTATGCCTCTCGCGTCATGGCCATGCCTCACAACCGTTCAGTTTTTATCCATAATCGTTCTCAAGGGGCGTGCTAATCTGACCCCAGAAAATCGTACACTTAAATAGTGCGTAGCTTCCACTTCAAGCACTTCATTCGATAACTTAAAACTTTTTTTTTTCCATTGCCTACGCATACGGAGAAATAAGTAACAGAGCTGGGCAAAGTACCGAAAAGTACTTCAAGTTCAAAGTACAAAGTATCACAAGTACTTCAAGTATCAAGTACTCGAAGTATCAAGTACTTTTTGCTTCCACTTCAAGCACTTTATTCGATAACTTAAAACTTTGTATCCTTCGCCTACGGATACGGAGAAATAAGTAAGGAACAGAACTGGACAAAGTACCAAAAAGTACTTCAAGTTCAAAGTACAAAGTATCACAAATACTCGAAGTGTTAAGTACTTTTTGTACTTGAAGTATCAAGTACTTTTTGTACTTGAAGTATCAAGTACTTTTTGTACTTTAAGTGTCAAGTACTTTTTGTACTTTAAGTGTCAAGTACTTTTTGTTTTGGAAATTAATTATGAAAAATATATTTTATTACCTTTCGCTTTATTTATATTAAGCAGAGCTGGGCAGTATTTTAACTGCGCGATATTTAGTGTTTTACTTGTGCGATCGTAAGGTTAAGTAAATTTGTTAAAAAAAAAGAACCTCAAAATTTGTTTCCAAAAAAGTTAATGGACGAGCGCTTGGGGTCAAATTGACCCACGTGCACTAAACGGTACGCTACGGTGGTGTGCGCGTGAGGGGCAATACAGAAGCGCTATGTCCACAGCACCAGGCAGGTCCCTATCAGTATGAAAAAAAGGACTCAGCAACGAAGATATTCTACGCGAGAAAAAAGTATAAGTGGCACATATCGAAAAATGTATCTGTGATATATGAAATATATTTTCAACGAAAAATTGCAATAATTCAGATATATTTCTGCAAATATGTCTTGAAATATATTTGCATATATCAGTCATATAAGAATTCATATGACTGATATATTCCTCTAGAAACACAAGTGAGTTACATGTATTTCGAATGTATCTCACACGCAAAAAAGGTATACGTGGGATATATTGAAAAATGTATCTGTGATATATGAAATATATTTTTACCAATAAATCTTAATGTTTCGGATATATTGCAAATATGTCTTGAAATACATAACAATTTAGATTACTGATACATTCGTCTAGTAAAACCAGTGAATTTAATGTATTTCGAATATATTTTTTTATTCCGTGAGCATCAGGAAACTCTGTGAAGCGACATTGAAAGAGAGGCGTACAATCAAATTTTAATAAATAACGCCCGAAGGAAGAAAAAACGATTTGGAAAATTCAGATAGAGAGGTGGCTGTCCTCTCGTGAGCGAGCGTTCCTCGATAGCTACACGACACATTCATGCTTCCGGTTGGACGTTCCGTTTAATTGAAGCACGTACCGGCCAGATCGACAGAATACCGATTATTCTCCGCTGTACGGAGCAGCCTATTCGAATTCTTCTCGCGGCGTTAATTATCGGATCGCCTGCAATTGATTAAAGCGTACTTCGATTCATAAAATTAGCCGCAAAAATGTATTATTAATTTACGAATATTGTGTTAAAGTTTCATCAAGTAGGACTGACACTCGAAGTAGTCGATGACTACCGCAAGAAAAAAAAGAATATGCGAAAAATATATCATGAACACATTAAAAATATAAAATTTTAAATATATTTTTCTAAATGATATGGACTTATAAATTTAATGGAATTCGAGTTTCGTCTACGCTTCTTATTGGTACCCAAATTTGCATTTTAATAGCTTTATATTTTTGTTCGCGTAGCTTTATCCTATCTGCATTACTGTACGTTGTGGGCGTGTGTCTCTCGTCACTTTGTAAATGAGCTTCGCCAGTCTATTAATTTCAAATAAATCAATAAATTCATTTTTTGCGGGAAAATAAAATTTCATACTCGATCGGATATATCGGACGCATATATCTTAAAATATATCGCTGATATTGCATCTATATCGCTTAATGTCATAAGCCCATATAGGCTGTGTATAAGCAAGTTATACACCTTTTTACCGCCAAACCACCGACATCATCTGTACACGATTTTTCACCAAGATTATTCATATATTTCATATATATTATTTCATATGTAAACAAATATTTTAGGATGTATATTTTTTTGTTCAAGCAGCTTTATCCTATCTCTATTACTGTACGTTGTTGACGTGTGTCTCTCGTCACTGTGTAAATGAGCCCAGCCAGTCTATTACTTTCAAACAAATCAATAAATCAATGTTTTGCGAGAAAAAAAAACTTCATACTCGACCAGATACATTGGTCACATATATCTCAAAATATATCGCTTATATAGATCTATAACGCTTAATGGTATAACCTGTGTATAAGTAAGTCTATACACCTTTCTGGCGCGAAACCATCGACATTAATGGAGCAAGTGGTGTTCATTTTGCCTAAATTCGAGAAATTCGGGCAAGAATTGCAAACACTTCCCAATGTTATAAAAATCTGAAAAAATGCATACTTATTATAAGC
>JAPYZD010002964.1:0-16070 GCA_030522725.1 Ichneumoninae sp. B BG-2022a
TACATGTACGGTAATGGGGACAGGCAAGAATTTTTCTGTGCTCAATCGCGACCGGCGAATTAAAAAAATAAAAAAGTTTATCCGACTGTTTTTTTTTTTCGGAATATGTAAACCGAACTAGAACGAACCATTTAATGTTCGAATTATTCGTTAACAACGGATTTTTACCTAAATATTTACTATTTACGCGATCGACAATCCTCAACCTTACTTCTAAGAAACTGCTCGAGTCGTGACGTGCGATAATATTATGCACTAATTATTACACTTACTTGCAATTTACAATCCTTTCACACTACACAAATTCCTGAATATTTCTAGACCACTAATAAACGTTTTTATGCATTGACTGACTCGTAAATGACGTTATACGGCGAAATGATCAGTAAAGGGAGCATGGTCGGGAATAGGGACATTTACCTTACCAGTTTTTAAAGAATTTTTCAAGTGCCAGATCGACTTTTTCAGAGTCGTTGATCTCGTGGATCAATCTTATGACCGACGTGGCTTGCCGCACGATCAAATGATCTCTCCAGAGGTACGACCTGTTGTTCCAGACGTCGAAGACAAATAACCCTGTTCCCGGTGCCGATGGGTAATCCCCGTCGACCCCAGACCATAGCATCGTTTCGGCTAGTCTGACATCGCGGCATCGCCATTCCGGCTCGATCTCGTCGATCACCAGATCGGCTATGTAATTCACAAACGCTTTGTGCAGCCACGGATGAGTTGAGAATTTCGGACAAACGAGAACATCGATCCACTGGCTGACGACGGAGCGGGCGACATTCGTCATCAACTCAAATCTGTCCGAGGTCGCTGATTCATCCTCTCGGAAGACGACGATTTTTTCACTGTGAAGATAAGAAAAAAAAGATATCGAAGCGCCAAGGTTCACAAAGGAAACAAACAATTCGCGAAATTAATATCAAAGTGCCCTTGCAAGTTCGGCGATCGTCAGATTCTCGGAATCTTATCGCAGATATAAAAATACCACCAATCTCAATATTACTTAAAATATTACTGGTTTCAGGAATGTCGACATAGGCGATGAATTTTTAATTTTTATCTTTTCTTCAAGCTGGCCAAGTCAGCCGAAAAACGGTGAGATTTTGTAGGGTAAAAATTGTAAATATAGCCCGATCCATGTATCATTGATTTACTAATTTGGGTGGTCCATATTTACTCTAAACTCATAGAAGGATCTAGTAAAATCGACCGATCATCTAAAAAAAATTAATCATAGCACATAGGGGAGAGCGGGGCAAAACGGGATAACGAGACAAAACGCAATTTTCCAATAACTTTTGGATGATGGCGATGGTGGTACGTGGGGCAAAACGGGTTGGAAAATCCGGATGTGTCGTTGGGACAAAATGGGGTATCCACAAATTGTTGGAAAACTGAGTTTTGCCCTCACTGTCCCGTTTTGCCCCGCTGTACCATTTTGCCCTGGTCTCCTCTAGTAGTAGGACACTAGGGCGCCGCCTATGGCGCAAAGTCTGATTTTCCAAGAACTTTAACACGTAATATCTCCGAATAATTCTTATAAATCCATTACTTCCTACCATAGGTAGCGCCCTAGTTTCCTACCACTATGTGCTATGGTAATATCTCTCGAGCGATTAGTAGTCATATTTACTAGATCCTTCTCTCAGTGTAAACTCTTTCTTTTTCACTCAACTAAAATAGGGTAGATCGGGGCAAAATGGGGCAACGGGGCAAAACGGGGTTTTTCGGCAAAACGTAATTTTCCAACAATTTTTGGATGCCCGAATTCGCCCTATCGGATACATCAGGCTTTTCTGCCCAGTTTTGCCACCTTGTCCGATCAAAAAATGATTGGAAAATTTAGTTTGAAAATTTAGTTTTGCCCAGAAACCCCGTTTTGCCCCGTTGCTCTATTTTGCCCCGCTCTACCCTATATGGATTGCACTCTAAGACGTCTCATTTTCTTCGTAAAAACTATCTGATTTAAAGAAACTGTTGACATCATCTCAGTGTGTGGAATAGCTGTTTCGAGCAATGTAATTCCCAATTTGCTATTTTTAGATTTTTTTTTTCTAAGTCGGCGAACTCAGCCCCATTAATGCGAAATTAATTGCATACCGTATGAGCGTTGCGCCGATTGAGGTGTACCATCCTGCTATATCAGAACCAGAATACGCCACGAGATTCATTCTCGGTCCGATAGGATCTCGATTCCCTGTGGCGTTCGTCATAAACTCGAATGACTTTTTGGCGTAATGAACGAAGAGGGCGACATCCTTCGGAGGAACATTTGGTCTTCGCCAAACGTCGTAAGCTCCGGATGAGTCAACAACGTAATTCCAAACGGCGAAGAATAGATGATAAGCGGGTATTTTGTCGGTTCTTTTAAACGTTGATTGCGCTGTCCCGTTGGTGAGATCATCGCGATTCGATAAGAGCGTGCTGGCTACCGCTCGGTGACTCGACGGGTGGATTATCGTCAGATCAAACGTCGATGACCGAATTGGATCACCGAGACATGGAAACATTTCATGCACGCTGCTCGCCGAGGTGTAAGTCGATAGGAACGTACTGGAATATTAATCGAACCGATGAGGATTTAGATGCAATATTTTTTAAACGTCGATAGCACCGTTTAATACTCTCAATTTATTGTACTCGACCTGCGATTACGAAGCCAAGCATTCTAAATATCCGATCAGGATTCTTCTATGACTGGTGACGTTTTGTAAGCGAAAATAATATCATAATTTTTATTTTTTTTAGACAATTTTTAAGTCGAAAAATTAGGTAATTTTTGGTCTTAAAATTGTACACAGAGAAGACCAAAAATGCTTATTTTTTGTTGTTGCGATTATCGCGAAATTGCTCATGAAATGTTGAACTGGAAGTAAAGTGAAAGAAAGATCAGTCATCAGCGGTAAAACACATGTATCGGATATAAGCTTGCAGCGTCAAGTGACAAAAGGTTTTTGAAAGTCTGACGCGGCTAAAGTTTCTTAAGAGTAGCTTCGATCTCAAGCCTCGTTCGGATAAGAATAATTATCGCTTGGGTTATCTATCGCAGACTGCACCTGCGTTTATCAGATTTCTTTTAATCCATCGATATCGATGATATTTCAAATGTTTCTCAATACCTCTGTCCATCTCTCACCTGCCCTTCGGTACTTTCGAATTTCCCTTTTCTCAACGTAGATTTTTTTAGGTACGTACAAAAGCCGGCGAACTGAAATCGTAAAAGTTAAATATTCTATGAAAAAAAAAAAGTCATATGCATTTTTTTTCAGAACAGTGTGAACACGTATCTAGATGCTCAACGGTTCTGGAAAATTGGAGCCTGAATCTCGCCGATCGACAAATTTTCCTCGTTTGGAACGGTTGATTTTTTTTTAGGTAAGGACAAAAGCCCGCGAAGAGAGTCGTAAGAGTTAAATCGTCTATGAACGAAAAAAAATAATATCTATGACAGGGGACAGACCTTTGTTCCGCGTTATCCAGGAATCCATCGATCCGTCGATCGCCGCTTCGAACTTTTTTCTCGCAGAACAATGTTAGCACGTATCTGGATGCTCGATGATTTTGCAAAAGTTCAGTCTCGATCTCGACGGTCGATACGAATTTTCCTCGTTTGTAAGCATGACGATATATCTCGACGTCCTCGAAGGTGCCATTGCGATATCGTTTTCTCAGTCTTGAACGGAAAAACATAAATTTTAATGAACGTTTGCAGAGATTATGGGTGTGATATTGACGATGACGCACAGGGTTCTATTTTCATCGACTTCGAGATCGTAGCCGCACTGAAGCACCAGCGACTTCATCCTGACTGCAACGTGTACCGTTATGTTCACTTCCACCGCGTACCCGCAATTTTTGTCCAAGCAATTTCTGCTGTTCGAAAGATCGAATTGGATCGCGTATCCTTCCGGCTTGACAAGCTCGTCGGCGAATGCCGATTCGCTCGTCGAGGAGAGCACCAAAACCGCGAGACTCAGAATCATGTGCGCGCACTTCATTACTGAAACTTACAAATTCCCGTACCGATCAACCGCGCTGCGTGTCCCGACATTATTTACGACCTCTTAATCGCCGCGCGCCGAGAATCATTGCCTGACGCAGTTTGACGTTTTGATTGTGCGCTCTCCGGCGTAATCGACGCTACAGATGAAAAAAATTGTTTTTAGCACTGTAAAAAAATTTTCCCCACAATACCTGATAAATTTTTGGTGTAACAAAGAATAATAATAATTATTATTATTATTCTTATAGCTGCAGCAAAAGGTAGTTTGATGACTCTGTATTCAGTGCATAAATTATCCTTACAGCAACAAAACCTTTGCGGACCCGACGTTTCCGGCAAAATTGCCGTCGAAATAATTATCAGTAATAACTTCGTCACGACAAAAACTATTAATTTTTTTTGTTGATTTTTTATTTTTGTCGTCGAGCGGATGGCAAAAAAAATATATAGTCGAGTTTCAAATTTGTTACGATTCTATAGATGGATGTTTACTCCCCCCTTCCCCTAGTATGTGCATAGCTATAAGACTGAACCTAGCAACAACGGAATACCAAAAAATGAAATAAATAAAAATCACCAAGCTGAAATGTAAAAAAAAATATATAATAAAAAATGAAAAATCGCACCGAGAATTTCTGGACCGACGGAATTTACCGGTTCTCCGGAACAAGCAGCCCATTAAATAATAAATTGTATATTGCGGAGAATTTGGCGTGCCAAGATCGGTAGGGCCATTACTCGCTTTTATAGCCCTCGTTTCTGGCGTCCCGTTTCGGATATAGCGTATCCGTAGTAAAATCGTACGTACCAAGCGGGGGAAAGAAGCCCACGTACTATTACGTACAGCGTGGCGTACAAAAGTGTAACGCGAGTAAATATACACAGGAGCCTTTGTATACGACACCCGCACGTGAGGAATCGAAGAAACATCGCGAATTGCGAATGGAAAATAAGAGATTTCTTATGACCGTTCGGCTTCAGCTATTTCCGGAAATTCTTCATCGAACTGAACCCACCATTCGAAACCAATATTAGCCGTGAACAATTTAATTGTTTTTTTCCATCGGATCCGCTTGGGAAGAGGAAAGAATTTTTTTTTAAGTTCGCGTATACAGTTACGCAAAGAACTGAGTTACGCATTATTCGCGAAGTAAAATAAACACGAAAGTCCGCGGAGAAGAGTAAAAGCCACCTCGACATCGGCGAGCCTCACGTGTCTCCCTTCTCCTCGAGAAGAAATAGCGAGCTAAGGAGAGGCTGACAAAGCTTCCTCCCTATTCCAGTGACGAAAATAATTAAAGGTACTGTAAAAAAAAAAAAAATGTAAATTTAATGTACCAAACTGAAAGTTTTTAAATGAAAGTACTTTTATAGTGAAATTAAGGAAAATTATAAAAAATAAAGTATTCCCAATGTTTTTTATACATTGAACATTAATTTTTCATTACAATTGTACATGAAATTTAATATATAAGTTTTTGCATAGAAACTTCCAGTCCGGTACATTAAATTTTATACGATTTTTTTTCACACTTTAGATTGAAGTCTACGGTCTACTTGACTTTGACGCGAAGTCCATCAACGATAGAATGCACAGATCTAAAAAGATCTATGCAGCCCAAAGTCTGCATAGATCATTACATAGATACGCTACGTCTACAATCTATGCAGATCCCGGTTTACATATAGCCTAAAGTCTACGGTCTACTCGACTTTGCCGCAAAGTCTACCGACGACAGACTTTAGTTTGCGGAGTTTGCTCTATGCATCCCAAAGTCTACATAGATCATCACATGGATACGCAACGTGTACAACTTATGTAGACCCCGGGCTACGTATAGCCTAAAGTCTACGGTCTACTCGACTTTGCCGCAAAGTCTACCAACGACAGACTTTAGTCTGCGGAGTTTGCTCTATGCATCCCAAAGTCTTCATAGACCATCACATAGATACGCTACGTCTACAATCCATGTAGACCCCGGTTTATATAGACCAAAGTCTACGCTCTACTCAACTTTAGCGCGGTCTATCGACGACAGACTCTCGACTGCCGAATTCGTTCTATGCAGACCAAAGTCTACATAGACAGCAGACTCGAGCAGACTCGATAATCAGACTTACCATTTATTTTCGAAATCTATATATTACATCCACAACTGACCCAGCCGGCGAACTGTCGGTAGACGCTTATAACGGATCCACGTTCTCTACCATATATCAATTTTTTTCCATTTTTTTTTTTCACCACGCCTCGGTACAAAGAAGAAATCTCCAGCCTGCCCCATTGTCAGTGACGCCGTTGCTGCCGAGGCGCGAAGAAACGAACCGTCGTAGATGTACGCGGGAGAAGCGCGATGGACCGCGCCGCGCCTCTTCCGCGTATCTATTTTCGCTTCGGGGGATCTCTCTTTCCCTTTCTCAATCGGGCCACGAAGAACGGGGAGTGTGGCAGAGGCGTCGCGCGTGCCCGCCATCGTCGACACACCAAGCTTTTCGAACGACTACCAGCAAAGCTCCCACCGACGGCTCGCGCCTCTTCGCTCGCCGATGCCTCGGCGAAGAGATCACCGATGCCGTTCGCGTGTGCCCTCACCGCGCGGCCGCGCCAGTCTCGGCCCAGCTACGGCGGAAATATGTTAACTCTTGACGTACCGAAATAACCGTTTCGTGTGTGCAAGCGTACACTTTCACCGTTGGGCGGTACAACGGTGTCGGCCATCCGCCCGAGCGCACAGAAACCGAGAGCCGAACGCGATAGGGAGAGAGAGTGGGTGATCGCGTTTGCCGCCGGAAATTGGCTGGGGGTGGCCGTTCTCTTCGATAGCGTTCAGGGATCTCGCGAACGCCAAACACACCCCGCTGTTTCCCGTCGGAGTTCGGCACCGCTGGACGGCGACGACCTCGTCGGTCTCGACCTTTCCCTTCGCGCCTCTTGACCCCTCCTCGTTTCCGTGGTTCGATTTGCACCCTCGCGTTGTTCGCCGTTCTCCATGTCGTTGAGCGCGCACTCGGTATTCGCGGACAAGTGGAGGACGATGACTTCCGCGTTTGGCGATTCGACGGTGGCGAAGACGTCCGGTGGAACGCACGATCGTCGCGTATGAGGATCAGTTCGCGGGTCGCGTGCCATCGTCGCGAGGACACCAGGGAGTTATGAGATCTTCGATGTCTTCGGGAAGCTGAGGATGGACGTTAACGCGGACGACGCAGAGGGCGACGCCGGGCAGGATTGCCGCGAGACCCGGGGGAGGAATGGAGAGTCGCCGTCGTCGAGGGACGGAGGAAACAGATTGTCCTCGTCGGACAGCCGGAAGGTCGTTAAGCGCAAGCGTCCGAGATTCGCACCGGGTGATCTTCCGTCGCCACCGCCGAATCCGGCGAGTGAGGTGTTTCCTGGGGGAGAAGATCGACCAGGAAACTCGGCGGCCAAGGCGGCGGCCACCGCCCTCGGCGTCGCCGACGCCTTCGATCATCTCGACAAGCTCCACTCGATGATCGAGCAGATACTGGAGATGCGCGACAGGAACGCCAAGCTCTTCAGGCGCGTCAGAGATCTGGAGCGGGTGAAAGCGACGAGGAGGGCCAACGTCGAGGTCGAGAGAATCATCGCCATGGGACAAGATCCGCTGCTGCCGGACGAGGATGTGGGATTCGCCGAGTCCCTCTTGGGGGCGATGCTGGCGAGCAGCTACGAACTTTCGGGACCTCGCTCAAGCGTCGGCAGGGCATCGCCGTCCAGCCGGATCACCAGGAGTCTCTCGACCGGCGTCGAACATCGCCGGGTCTCGTGTCCGGTCACGCCCGAATCGCAGAGTCGCGGCTCTTCCCGCCCACAGAGAATCACGGCACTGAGGAAGATGAGACCATCTCTCGCTGTCGGAACGCCGAAAGTCTCGAAATGGACCAGAGTCAAGGCCGCTTTCAAATGGGAAAGGGCGGCGTGCACCGCCAACGACAACCCTCCGACCGAACCGGAAGTCAGCCCGAGGTACCTCAGAATTCCGGAGAACACCGGAGGGTCCTCCGAAGTTTCGGGACCACCGACGCCTGCCGGAACCATCTCCTCGTCGTCATCCATCGATGATGTCTTTCACAGTTAGTCTTCGATTCCTTCTTTCCTATAGTTTTTTTTTCGTTTTGTTTATTATTATTATTTTTTTTATTATTAATACATTGGTCTTTTCGCGTGGGATTTCTTTGGCGACAGGCTTGTTTAATATGTATCTTAATTTAATTTTTTTTTATTATTATTTTTTGGTTGGTTGTTTTTTATCGTGTTTTTTTATTATTTATTCCCGTTTCCTCTGGCCATCAGGACCTCAAAGACCCTCAAGCAATCAATCCTCGAGAATAACAAGACGAGACGATAACAGCGATCCGTCCCGAAGAAGTCGTTCCCTCGACGGTGACGCTTCTGTGCCAATGACCTTTGTTTATAGCCCACGTCCGAGATCTAAGGTAAACACGCACTAAGCATACAAACTAATGCAGCCCGAACAGCAGCTTGTTACCCAATTCCTAGCCAAATTTGGATCGCAAAGTTTTATCGAATCGATGTATCTATTTATACGCATCGGTGACGTTAAGAACAATAGTATCTTTTTTTTGGCGCGCGAATAAACTTCAGACATTATCATGGTCGAACAAGGGATCCGCTATGCTTCCCGTGAATTTTATCCCGGTTTTTGCGGATACCTAAAAAAATTTCATTCTATGTGGGACCGTTTGGATCTTCAGGACAGTGCAAACTTTCAAGGCAAATCCGGTGACGCCAGAGGCCACAAAACACCATGGGGAAAAGTCAAGGACATGATGCAATTGCGTCGCGACAGCGTAGGCAGAAACCCATTGAGAAGCGGATCGAGAAACGAAGATGCACACTCCACTTCGAGCCTCGATTCCTCGGATGTTCATCGAACTGAGGTAATTTTGATTGGTTCTTTTTCTGTATTTTTTTTACCCTCCTGCAATTTGTGGTATCGATTTGCCACTATAGATCGAAGACAACAATTTCGTTACGATTATTGCAAAGCCCGGAATTAACTTTCGGTCAAAAATGTCTTGGTAGAAAAACTGCGATATTTAATACTGAACATTGCCCATTCGTGCGCCAAATTTTAACTCGGTATCTCGAAGATCACGCAAATCAAACAGTTTATGTTGATTTCTCGAAAAATTAAAAATCTCATAAAGTCTCATGGCTCTGATCGACCTTGGCTAAATTCGACGCCACATGTTCTCGATCAATATGATATGTGTGTGTGTGTGTGACATATGTAACATTTTATAAAAAAATTCACGACCGCCTGAAATATCAAATCGAGCGGCAATTTTCATGAAATTCGCACCGTGCGAAGACACGTGATTTTAACGGGTATGAAATTTTAGTCCACTAATTCAAGCGGTTCGCGAGCCACAGAGCTTAAAAAATGAAAAATCGAACACGCACAAACACATCCGAACGTCAACTACGACTCACAGCTCTCGACGTTTTAGACTATTTTAAGTACTCTGATACTGAAATCTCATTTTTTTTTAAAAGAAAGCAGTCTCCTCTGTGAGGAAGCAAAAATGATTTATAACGATTTTACTCCGAGCCAATGAACTTAGTCAGCGGTAAGCTCGAGAAAGGGTGTATTCACACATCGGTCGAAGCCGAAGCGACGTAGCCCACTTTCGTTTTAAAAATATCTTCTCACTCGAGCGTGTGTGTGATATACAACACAGCCGAGGGAATGAGCCAGTGTGTGAAGAGGGGGAAGAGGGGGTGATGTGGAATAACGTCTCTCTATCCGTCCAGTTTTCGAATCGGGAACACGAAACTGAGCTTTCATCAGATCAGACTCTCGTCGCACCGATGCCTACACCTGTCCCTCACTCTCAGACGAAAAACCCTCCGTTCTTATTCTTCTTCTCTTTTTCAATTATTCTCGAATATTGCAATCTCTTATAATGCCATTTTTTTTAACTCCCGACTGCCCGCTAGGACAAAAAGACGGGAGTTATGCGTTCCACTGAGGCCCACCGATTTTGCTGTTTTCGTTGTCTCCAGTGTTTGTCGGAACGTCGCAATGTCTCTTGACAGAATTTGGCACACTAGTTCTGTGTATGTGGAAGTGTGTTCGTAGCAAAGGAATAGGAAAATTAATGTAAAATGGCAGAGATAATTAACTTCGAAAAAACGGCCCAAAACCCTATTCAGATATATCGACAGGCGCCGCCATTATCTACTGTTGTGATTATTTGTCGTCTACTATAAAAATGCTGCAGCTGTGTGCTATTCTACATTGCATTGAATTCATTCAACGTGTAGTAACCTCGAATACGTGTCGAGCTGCGTCTATGCTAATTTGTTATATATATATATATATATATATATATAACAAATTAGCATATATATATATATATATATATATATATTGTAACGAAACAGGATATAAGTTGTTTATTCGTGCTTTTAAAAATTATTATTAGTTTTTATTTATTTATAATCTTAGTGTTTTTCTCATATAAATCGCAATTGCATTAGAATAAAAAAGAAATTCTCAACAACGAGTCGATAGAGGACCTACTGGAGCCCGAATTACCATGGAATCCGCAACTTCTCTGGCAACAAACCCGTCGAAAGCCGGCTTTAGGAACGCCCCTTGCGAATTTGTCGATTTGGCATCGAGACGCTTGACACTGACTCTGACGATAACTGTGCTCTCGAGTACAGTGTTCGAATCGGGAACACATAACATATCTCATCAGGCTCTCTTCACACCGATGCCTACACCTGTCCCTCACGCTTTTTTTATCATCGGATACTCGGCACGGAGAAAAATAGTTCTGTTTCTCTAACAAAAAATGTAGTTCGTTAATAATTTGTTGTTGGGGCAGCAAAAATATTTGGCTGCTACAACAAAATATTTGCTGCCACAGCAAAATATTTTGTTGTTCCAATGTTAAATAGATAAATGAGTTATGGTAACAAAATTCTTGCTGACTCAACCATTTTTTTCTCCATGTGAGACTAAAACGCCACCGACCCCCTTCGTTTTCTTCTCCTTTTTCGCAATTATTTCGGAATATTTGAATCTTATAATGCAATTTTTTCTCATTATCGCATAATCGCAACTTTATTTAAAATTAAAAAAAACTTAGTAATAAGCCGATTTTAGACCTCTCAGAGTCCAAATTACCATGAAGTCTGTGACTTCAGTCGCAGCGACAAACCCATCGCCCGGTTTCAGCAACACCCGTAACGATTTCGTCGATTTGGCATCGAGACGCCTGACACTGACTCTGACGATAACCGTGCCCTCGAGTACAGTTTTCGAATCGGGGACACGAAACTGAGCTCTGATCAAACTCTCCTCGCACCGATGCCTACACCTGTCCCGCGATCTCAGACAAAAAAACCTCCCTTCTTATTCTTCTTATTTTCTTGCAATTATACTCGACTATTTGATTCTCTTATAATGTAATTTTTTCTCATAGTTGCCATTTCTTTGGAATTAAAAAAAAAAAAATACTTAGCAACAGGCCGATGGAAGACCTCCTAGAGTCCGAATTACCATGGAGTCTGCGACTTCAGTGGCAGCGAGAAACCGATCGCCGATTTCGTCGATTTGGTATCGAGACACTTGACACTGACTCTGACGATAACCGTGCCCCCGAGTACAGTTTTCGAATCGGGGACACGAAACTGAGCTCTGATCAAACTCTCCTCGCACCGATGCCTACACCTGACCCGCGATCTCAGACAAATAACCTCCCTTCTTATTCTTATTTTCTTGCAATTATACTCGAATATTTGAATCTCTTATAATGCAATTTTTTCTCATAGTTGCAATTTCTTTGAAATAAAAAAAATACATAGCAACAGGCCGATGGAAGACCTCCTAGAGTCCGAATTACCATGGAGTCCGGGACGTCTCTGCCAGCGACAAATCCATCGAAGGCCGGTTTCAGCAACAGCCCTAACGATTTCGTCGATTTGGCATCGAGACGCCTGACACCGACTCTGACGATAACCGTGCCCTCGAGCGAGGAACTCAGAAGCATCTCTACGCCGGAATCAATCACTCCACCATCCGCACGCCAGAGCTTCGAGTCCGGTAAATCTGAGAGGTGCTCCCAAGCCGACTATGAGACACCCAAAGAATCTAGGACCGGACAAATCTCGCCGGCTTCTTCGGGTTCCGGGATTCTACGTTACGGACTCGGGCGATCGAAAACTTGCCAGGGTGTTCCGTTCGCCGGGGATTTCAAGAGACAGGTATACAATGTTTTTTTATCCATATAAATTGTAACAACTTTATGAATTTAGTTTTAAAAAAATGACAAAAAGAACTGATTATAGATATATAATTTTTTTGGTCGAATTAATCTTTGTCTCTGGATGCAGTGAAGAAGTTCCGGATTTTGGGAAGACAAGAGACGATTAATGACTCCAAAAAAAAATGTAACATCATGAGCTTGGTTGATGAAACGAACAAAAATACAGACTAGAGATCAATTTTTTTTATGCAATTAATTTTGGTTTCGAGCGGAAACGACCTCAGCAAAGAAGTGTTAAGATTTCCGCAAACAAGAGACGATTAATGACCCCTTCAAAAAAGAGCTTGATGGATGATACGTTTTTTCCATGTTTCTTTCTTTTTTTTCTAGCAATCGCTGAAAGGAGAATCTTTGGGCTCCTCGCCAAAGATGCAACGCCGAGATTCAAAGTGGAACAAAGTGAAGAGAGCGTTTTTGACGAGTGCCACTTCGGTTCCCACAAGTCCGAGCAGAATATCTTCGTACTTCTTCGACGGTGAGTCAAGTCAATCATCGATTAGATTTAATCTCCCGTACGCATTCGGCTATCTCGGATGATAGTCGCGACATGTTTCTTTCGTACTCTCTCGTTACTTCTTTAAAAAAATTCTCGTCCGCGTTGAGGGTTTCTTCCCTAGTTTTTTTTAAGCCGGTCATTCGAGTTTCGAATTCGTCTCTGAGGTCGTCCAAGATCTTGGAAGCTTCTCTAGAACCGTGCTCGACGCAGCGCAGCAGACGCTCGGGCGATCGACACTCGCGACACGAGTAAACGAGAGCCAGAGAAGCATCGGTTAGCGATTTCGTCCTGCACGCTAATTGATCGATTTCGGACTCGATCGATCGAACAGCCAGCTCGGTCGCGCAGTCGCGATTCGCTAGTTCATTAAAAGCATTATCGTTCAGGATGAAAACTTGCCGTTTCATCTTCATAGCGCAAACCGGATCGAGCTTCGACAATTCCAGTATGAGCGTTTTCACACTGTCGATGATTCTTTTTATATGCGAATTTTCGTTGCATCGTCTCTTGGCGATTTCACCTCGAATCTCTCGAATTAAAAGTGTCGAACTAGCATTCACGAGATCTTGAAGGTTCTTCGAACGACACTTTATCGCCTCGTAAGCCCTTCTGTAGTCATCGGCGGAGCTCCAGTTGCACTGCAATGTCAATACCGATTGTACAATCGCGTGGAATCGAATAGAAAGTTTGTTTTGCTACTTCGTACGAATTTTTCTTACTTTTGGCTGTGGCGTTTGGTCGGAAATATTTTTTTTCGGACAATGCTTCGCGGTAACTTTCGGGCATCTCTGAAGCGCTCTGTTGTAATCCAAACATCGACTTCTCTTGAGTTCTCTTCGATCTTCAAAGGGTTCTTGCGGTTTACACGTTTTCTCGCGAGGACAGGAAGCTTTCGCCAATGTACGAACGTTCAGCAGCCTCGGAGTTAATGGAACGGAGAATTTTAGTGTCAACATTTTTTGACATTTCGCTCACGAGGTTAGAGACCTTTTTTACTACCCAAAAAAAAATTATCCTTGTCAAGAAAACATCTCGAAAAATATCGATTTGCAGCAGCTTTATTCGTACGACCATCGTTTGCGCCCGGAAAAAAATTGATTTGACGCATGACTCGAAAATATATATAAATTGTAAATAAACAAATATTAATGAAAAATAAATTAATATAAAATTTTTATAAATAAATTAAAAAGAAAATAAGCAAACAAATAAATATAAATAAACAAATTAAAAGATTAAAAAATTTAATATATAAATATTAATTGTAAATAAACGCATAATGAACGCATATTAATTTCAAACAAACGAATATTAATTTATGGGCCAACCGCGAAGTAAATTATTTTTTTGAATGTGACTTATCGCAATCTTCGACTTATTTAACTTTGGCGGAATCTTTGACTTATTTGACTTTGACGGAATCTTTGACTTATTTAACTTTGGCGGAATCTTTGGCTTATTTTCCGCGCGAGAATGTCGATTACAGCGCAAGTGAATTTGCAGACGGCGATGCGGGGGCAAGTTACAGCGCGAGCGCAAGCGCCGAGGATCTCGAGACGGAGGGTGTGCCGAATCCCTGCGCGCAGGCCGAGATCCAGCGAAACTACAAGCTGCTGCACGACAAGCTCGGCACGGAATTTTATCGCAAGCTCGCCGAGTGGGAGAAGCTGAAGTCAAACAGTCCGCCGGCTCGCGACTCATCGAAGTCGAACGCACGCGAGAAGGACGCGGAGAATTTGCGCCTCTTGGGCGAGGAGCGTCTGACGCCGGAGTTCAAGAAGAAGCTGGAGGAATGGAAGAGAATGAACAAAGGCGCGGCCGCGGAGGCTCGAGGCTCGACCTCGAGCGAGAATCGATCGGTCAATCGACGACGCATAACCGACTGGCAGTTGTGGAGATCACCGTCGAAACCGGACAACAAACCGGACAGTCCTCGTCTGTCCGAAGATTTTATGAAAAAAATGGAAGAGTGGAAGAGAATAAAATCCGCGGCGGCGCGCAGAGAAGCGGAAGTCGACATGGAGTCGCGGCCGCCGGAGAAGCCGTGGAGCGACGCAGTGGACAGCGTGGAGAGGGACGAAGAGGAAGAACGCGAGATCGTCGGAGCTCGACTTTCGGAAGAGAGACGAAGAGCCTGGAAGAATCTCGAGGACGAGGAGTTCAGATCGTTGGAGAGGGTTCTGGACGCTATGGAAATGGATCGTCAGACCAGGTAAAGATCTTTTTCCTTGTACCGATCGTTTCGAGACAAATGAAGAATGATTACTGGATGTCGAATAACTAGGGGAAAGCGGGGGAAAATGGGACAGTGGGACAAAACGCAATTTTACAATAATTCTAGCATGCCACATGTTGCCCCACTGTACCATTTTGCCCCGCTGTTACGCATATGCAGATGGTACGAATTAGCTTTTATCTTGGAACCGTCAGCATTATGCAGTAAGATCCATTCCAGTTTTCGATACCAACTATTTTTTTGCAATGGTTGTTTTTATTTTTATAATTTAAATTTTTTTGCAATGTTTCGTTGATTGATTTATTTGTTAAAAAAAGTAATTGTGAACGTTCTTTCAAGGCTGTCGAAACTACAAAGGATCGTGGGCTCGCTGCCTCAAAGAACCGAGGAGGTATTGATCCACACATCGACGGGATTGTATCGTTTCGAAGGAATTTCTCGTAAATTTACGAGAAAACTGTACGAATGGGAGAAGAGTCAGGGTATTTCGCCGGAGCTTTCGACGTTTCGTCTGTTGGATCCTCTCCGACACGGTCTCGGATCCCTGCGAGCTCGTGCGACCCCCATCGACGCAGCTGGTCAGTTGTTTGTCGATTCTCTCGTTAAATTTGCTATGAATCAGTGGTCAGAACTTGTATTTATATTTTCTTTGATCTCAGGAGATGGAGCACCTCGTCGAACTCGGCATCGATCGAAGTCCGTCGGTAGTGTTCAAATAGACTCGTGGAGAACGACCCGCGCTCACGAAAAGCCAGCTATACGAAGACCGTCAAGTTTGTCTTTGAACGATATGGATAATCACGAGGCTCGAAGTTGCATTATCGGTCAGTTTCATCGCCGCTTCTTTCCCGTCCATTTTTAGCCAATCTCAAGATTGATTCATTGATTCATTGATTCATTGATTCATTGGTTCATTGGTTCATTGGTTCATTGGTTCATTGGTTCATTGGTTCATTGGTTCATTGGTTCATTGGTTCATTGGTTCATTGGTTCATTGGTTC
>JAPYZD010002965.1:0-14644 GCA_030522725.1 Ichneumoninae sp. B BG-2022a
ATGCCCGAGACTAAATTTTGATAATTTTTTTTTTTTTTTTTTTCATCGCCTCGACGTAGCGGGTGATATAATTGAATGAAAACCGAGAGGTGGGTCCTCGTGGAACTGTATCCTGACATGACAGGAAACGTTATTTAATGGTGCTCTCAGTCAGGTCGGGCTCGAGTAAAGCGGGTCCGCGCGGCGCGGAGGGGAGGAGGGACGGCGTGCGGCACCAGGGCGTTTCGTGTAGGAGAGGAGATACCGGAGCCACGGCAGAGAGAGACACGCGCACTCTCGATAGCCCCACCGGGCAATTGACGCGTCCGAGGAAGTGATGGGAAGGATGGCACGATGCAGGCGATTCGAACCGCGGTTATACGTGCGTGGGTCTCGATTAAACTAGTCCGGTTACCGGTCGTTCGGCCGGTCAGTTGCGTCGAGCTCGGTTTAGTTGGGGTGCCCCGTTTTTAGTGCTACGCCGTAATCGAACATCGAACATACACACACACAGACGGATAAAATTGATCCAAGAATGATTTTTTAAATAAAAATTTTTAAAAATAGAAAATTAAATTTGTGTGCGTTTAAAAAAAAAAAATCTTCTAACTGGGGTCGACCTCTGTCGGACGGGAACTCCAGTCATCATGCTCAAGGGAATCGTCTTGTTCTTTCTTCTCGGTGCATCGTGCGATATCGGTGAGCTTTTTGCTTCCTGTCATTCAGAGTTTTATTTTACAGTTTTAATCTCGTATTTTTTTATTAATTGTTTCTGATTGCAGAAATAATTTTATTATGCATGAACAAAAAGAAGTTGACGAAGCTCAATTTTTTTCCTGTATAATCGGTCTATGAATATGGATATGAAAAATTATTAAATTAAATTTATTGATTGGCCATGAATAATTTAATAATCGATATCGGGTCAATAATAAGGTGTCGAAGCGATGATTCGATAATTCTCCCGAATGAACGTTGATTGGCCCGAGAGAGAATAAACGATCGTCGACTGATCGATCGACGTTAATGGTTGCAGCGGTGGCAACTCAATGCGGCAAAGTGTGGCTGACGGTGTCCTCTCTATGGAGACCCATAGCGGCGAGCGACAAGGTCGTCGACGCCGAGCTCGAAATCAATTGGGATTTGGATTGCCCGCCGAGCGTCGAACATCCGGATACCATCAAAGTTTTTACCGCCGATCCGGCTCACAGTATGCGATTTACTGAGATGTCTTGATTCTCTATTTTACCAATTAATTTCCATTCGATTTTTGTATTTGTTTTATTTATAATTTTTTTTTTTACTTTAATTATTATTTAATTTTTTCTCTTCAAATTTCATTTTCAAATTTGTTACTTTAATTGTTTAATGTTTATTGTTTAATAAACAAATGTAATTGTAATGTAATTGTTTATTGTTCAATTCTTTTTTTTATTTAATATTTTTTAGTTTTAATTGTTATTAAATTTTTTATTTTTTTTTAGACAAAACGCTCGAACCGGAGTTGATCTTGACACTCGTCGATTATCCGGAGGGTTACTACAGGAGCAACATTACCGTGGGAAGACCACCCCTTCCGGGTGGATGGGACGCGACCGGGGGCGCAACCCTTCCCGGTCCCCACTGCTTGAAGCATCACGCCGCCCTCTACAAGAACAATGTCATCCTCACGAGTTCCTGCTTGCAGATATGGCCTACGTGGATGTACGATCTGAGGCGAGTGCAATTTACACACCCTTGGGTATAACGTACGGTATAGACCCGAAATAAAAGTCAAACAATTTGTCAAGGACATTTCGAAGATTTTCTCAGGACCCTCAAGAAATTGAAGAATTCAATGTTTCATCGCTGTTGCAATTTTTTAAAATAAAAATAATGGGAATTTTATTTTTTTACCTAATTTTTTTGTATGTATATATTTATTTGCCTCATAGGGTAAGAACCCTATGCGAACCCTGGCAAAGGGAGTGCCATGTACAGAGCATGCAAGGTTTCTCGCCTTCTTAGCTCACAAAAGAACAAAAATGGAATATAATTTTTACATGATTAGACAATTTAAAAATATTACAATGATTAGATAATTTACAGCATAATAAATGGATACCAGTTCCTAGTTGTGTAAAACTAATTTTTCAGTGTCTGGCGGTCCTTGAAATCATAGAGGTCCTTTAATTTTTTAAAAAGTCCTTTAATTTTTTTTAAGCACTTGAAGTATGATACTTAAAAAATAATAATTCGCGGACTTTTCAAGGCTCTCGATGAGTTCAAGAACCGCCAGGTACCAATTTCTTTCTTGTTAAAAGTGTGCAACAATGACGAAACATTTTTTTTCTTTTAATGTGCAGAAGACAACTGGGAAGACTTCCGATCGGTACTTTGATGATCCCGGGAACTCACAACTCGGGATGTTACAAGCACGGCGACCTTACTCGCAGGGACGCTTTCCAGCGTTACCTCCTGACCCAAGACCGCGACGTTTGGACTCAGCTGGTTCACGGAATCAGATATCTCGACATAAGGGTCGGTTATTACCCGCCCATACCGAACAACGCGACCCACAACGTCGAGGTCGATCACACCGACAGATTCTGGGTTAATCACGACATGATACGCATCACCCCACTTTCGGCTATAATCAAGGACGTGAGGAACTTCCTCGACGTCGCGAGGGGGGAAGTCGTCATCATGGACTTTCACAGGTCAACAATTATTTCGTCCTTGAAAATTTAATCGCGTCATTCGCATGATTTTTGGCATTAAATATGTATGCCGATGACTCGACTAGATTCACTACTATATCATTTATTAAGGGGGGCGATTTTGAACCGAATGAACTGATTTATTTATTTTTAATGGGAAGGAACAATCGCATAAAAAATCCGATGCTATCGATAATTGGTAACGATCATCGAAGCATGGAAACAAATGCCCGGGTTCCAGATCAATAGTAATTTCTATTTTTCGACAACAAAAAAATTGGACTGACACAATTTTTTATATTCTGGCTGCCGGGATTTTCTACATGATCGGATCGCTCTTACGATCGGTCCGATCGCATGGGACTTTTTAAATACGATGTCTTTTACCGACAAACTTTTTTTTATTTAATTATGTTATATTTTAACAAATTATTTGCCAACAGATTTCCCGTGGGTTTCGAGGGGCGACCGAGCCTGCATCGCCGTCTGGTGTCGATGCTTCACCGTGAATTCGGAAGATTGATTCTCGAGCCCGATCGCGGAGTGGAGGGTCTCGGACCGACCTTGAACGACATTTGGAACAGCGGCAAGAGATTGATCATTTGTTACGGTGACAAGCACACGGTGAACGGTACGATAATAATAATAATAATAATAATAATAATAATAATAATAATAATAATAATAATAATAATAATATATTACTCAATAACCCGTTAATAAATAAATAAATAAATTGATTTTGGTGCAGAGTACCAATGGATTTGGCCACCGATGACGCAGGCCTGGGGAAATCAGCAAACACCTCAGGGACTGGCCGAGTACCTCGGCGAGGTTCTCATGGGCTCGAAGAAGCCGCGAAACAGTCAGAACCCACTATGGGCAGTTATGGCGGAATTAACGCCCCGACCGTTCGACATAATCTTCGAGCCATCCGGAGGACTTCGGCAGATGGCGGAGTCGATAAACAGAAACTTGTCGTCGTTGTTTCAGAACGAGTGGTGGAAACAGACGAACATTGTCGCGACGGATTTCTTTCTCGGTAACAATCTGATCGACGTGTCGATACAGTCGAACATCAAGAAGAGCAATATCGCTCAGTGGAGTTTATAAATAAGGCCAAAAAAAGAAAGAAAAAAAACGAAGTAAAAGAAAAGCAAATTCCTCACAAGCGAGTGTTGTTGAAAAACAAAGATTAATTAAAACGGCGAAACGATTATTTATTATAGTTCGAGATGTATTTAAATAAAACGCTCGATGACCCATGACTCGATTACGACAAACATGTTTGTCGAGCAATTAAGTGGTAATCAGGACTTTTTTTAAATCATTCATGATTTTTTTTATTTTTCTGTTTATCGTGAATTGCTTTTCTTAGCATATCAAGTGGACATCCAGGTGTAGCACGCCGGCCGACGAGAGATAAAAATTATAATTGTCGGAGCCAATGTTTCTCGAGTCATCGTGTCCACGAGAATTATTGTTTTACATTTTCCGCCCGGCAAGCCATGTTGACACATGCGCGACAACATGTTAAGAGAGGAATCCGCGCTCCTCCTGTCGCATAATTGCGCCTCAAGCCGCGTATGTCGTAAGACTTTACTCCGAGCGTTCGTCGTAACGCACTATCGTTGCCGACGTGATTACTCAAGTGGCAGCGACGTCGGAGTGGGGAGCACATCGACAAAGAGGAGGACAGAAGAAGAAAGTGCAGGAGATTTCCTCCCAGTGTTGTCTTCACGCTCGCTCGGTCGGTATCTTCGCGAAGAATAATCTCAAATTATCGTAAAAATGCCCTCCGTCGAAGCATTCATTATGAACGATCCGTCGTACAAAACATTCGTCTGGTGGACCGCCGTTTTAGTTCTGAAAATTTTGCTGATGGCGCCCCTGATCGGAAGGCACAGATTCGGCAAAAGGGTAATCGAGCATTAAACCAATCAATACTTTTCGAGAAAAAGTGTAGAGAGACACGTGGAAATATTAAGAACACAACAGTAAAAAGAAATTCAATTTCTACCTATTCCAAATGTCCAAATGTTTTTTTTTTTCAACTTTTTTTACTGTGCTTGTTACGCGTTTTGCATTACTGATCTTCATAGAAAACTTCAACAAATATAGAATAAACCTCACAATGACTTTATAGAAGTAACTTTTAGAATAAGCTTCATAGAAGTAACTCTACTCGACAGATATTCATTTCGCCGGAGGATACGCCATGGATTCCCGGATCGAAAGTTTCTACGACCGATCCCGACATCGAGCGTGTCCGGAGAGCCCACCTAAATGACCTTGAGAGTATACTGCCTTGGGTAATATCGACGACGTTGTGGCTCACAACATCGCCCGATCCCGCCTGGGCCGCGTTCCTCATAAAGACGTTTGGAATTTGTCGACTGATTCACACATTCGTCTACGCCGTGTGCCCGCTGCCCCAGCCGGCTAGATTTTTGTCTTTTGGCGGAGGATTTTTGATTACTTTCTATCAAACACTCTCGACGATCTGTCACTACACTAGAACGTAATTTTATCGATAAGTATATCGGCCAAATATCGCAGTTGTTTGCTTGATGCGAAAGATCAATGTAAAATATTTTTATAACTTTAATAATAAAACCGACGCTCAAGCAGTTTGGTAAAGAGGAAAACGATTCGACGTTAAAATCTATTCGACCTCGACGGAGTCTACTCGAGATATTTCGGCTGCGTCATTGTGTATGAATAATTCAATAAAACGGCCACTGGAATAACTGAGTGTGATTGTCGAGAGAAAAAACACACCGTTTTAGGCACGAAGCAGTATCCCACTTTTACGTGCATATAATAATTATTATAGATAAAGTAAGTTTTCTTTATCGATTCTTTATCTGTTCGATTCTTTAACTATTCGATTAGAGCTGCACAGGCCTCGATCGCCGATTTGATTAAGCGTATTTCGGCGTCGACGGGATAAGTTTCTTTTGGTAGGGGACTAAGGGGATTCCCCTTCCCTCGCGTTCTTTCCGGTGAGCCGGTACATACGCCTGTTCAAGCAGTTAGACTCGCCGCGGAGCATCGCCGAGACGCATGGCCGACGAAGCTTGATATCGAATTTCACTACCAATGTTTCTCTACGATGGAACGGAAACGAGCAAAGAATTTACGGCCCTGTATTCGTGGTGGACAAGTCTGTTGATAATACAGTTATTGAGTGTCACGTGGGTTACCGGCCAGGTCCGCGTTCGTACTGAGGTAAGTTCCCTTCACACCCTCGACCCGCCGATAATCGCATCTGTTCAAAATCTTCTTCCTTTAAATGTTTCCTTTACAGACGATTCACAGCGACGAGGACAGAATGTGGTTGAAAAATCGGAATGTTCAGCTGCACGTAAGCGGCGGAGGTCATCCGGACGTTGATCGCATTCGATCGGGACATTTGAATGATTTGTCGATCGTAATGCCTTATCTAACGATCGCTCTGCTCTGGCTGAATACATCGCCGTCGGCTGTATCGGCAAACTTTGTTCTACGTGCATTCCCGATCGCCAAAATCGTCGACGCCGCTTTGTATTTGAAAGTCGTAGATGCTTCCGCTATTTGTAGGCATTTGTGCCTCGCGATTTGCTACAGCATCGTGTTATACATGATCGTGTCTTGCCTCTTGTATTCTTATGTCTAAAATAAATATACACGGTTTTTTTGAGTTTCTCGTCTCGATTGAGTGCAACGATGGTTGCAAGGATGCGGAAAAGACGACGTTAAAATAAAGGTTATACGCGAGAGCAAATCAACATTTTGCACATTCTGCATTTGTCTATTTGAAGTTTGCCGACGTTCACCTCAATTCCGTATATAAAAGGGGGTAACTTTCGGTTACCGACGAGATGAACATACGGAACCCATTGAGATCACTTTTTGAAATCTAATTTTTTTTGTGCTACCTTGATTACCATTGTTGATGCTCGTACCACTGCACTCGTACTGGCGGCCGGATGCAAGTCCGAAGCCTGCGAGCGAGATGCGCGGCGCGTCTGCGCATCGCCCCTCCACTCGCGCTTGTCGTGAACAGATCGAGACGAGCGTGTCCAAAACACCTGTGCATCGAATGCACAAAGCTTTCTCCGGTGTAAAGTATCTAGCAACTGTCCCGAAAACTCGATCAAACAGTTAATCCATCGTTCAAACAATAATCCTATAACTGCCGCAAGAGGGAAATAATTTTTAGCGACGAATCAGCCGAACGATGAATCTTCGTTCCGACAACCGTGAGTCAACAGTGAGGTAAAATCTATTAGAATATTTTTTTCCCTCAATAAAATGAAGGATGATTGCGATGCAACTCTCGACGATACGTTTCAGGAGCCGAGAAAAAAATTCTGGCAGGTCAGTCAAAAATTTACGATTAAAAAAAAAAAAGAGTGATGTTAACAAAAGAATTACCCGAATAATGTGCGGTACGTTTTTTGACACATACACACACAGAGATCGTCGAGAAAACGAACGAAGAGCGATGCGATCAGCATCAGTTCCATGGACGTTTCCCTGGATTCGACGGTCGCGAAAAAGAGCAAGAGACGAAGGATCACGGAATTGGCGAGCAATTTTTTATTCACGAATTCGAGCGTCTCCAAGCTCAGCGGAGGACTGCAGAGATCGTTCCTCAGCACAGCCAACTCGTCGATATCCATGATAGACGAGGAGGATGACACGGATGCTGGAACATTGAAAAAAAGGTACCTCGACTATGAGTATTTTCTCCTCCGTTGGATTCATTTTTCATTTATTATCAATTGATTGAGTACAAAAATATTTATACACATTTGTCTTATCCGCAGAAGCTCTAAATCTTGTCAACGGATATTGTACATATGTTGTTTTTATTTCATATATCAATTTATTCTCGGCATTTACAATATATTCATGAAAGAAGTTCCGCCTTATTTGCTATACTCGATGATATCCATGATAGACGGGCAACGACACCGATGCTGGAACATTGGAAAAAACATAGCCCAGCATCGAGTATTGTTGCCTCCGTTGGATGCATTTTTCATTTCATTGTGCATATGATTAATTGATTGAGTAAAAAATATTTACACAGATAACTTTGTCTGCAAAAGCTTGTTTGTAGATATCGCACATATGCTTTTTATATTTTGTAAATCTTTGCTACAAATATCACAGGATTGACGAAGCGACGCTCCATGCATATAATATCGTAAAGATTAACGTTCTATATATTACATATTCTCTTTACGATGGACGGTTAATGCCTCCACATAAACTATTCCTTATGTGCTATTACACCTAAATTAAGTCATTTGGCTTTCTATTTTTGGCCCATTTAAAATTCCCTTTGAGGTCTGCTAATACCATAATTCGCTCCGGACAACCACCATAATTCTACCCATGTAAAAACTTCCCTAATCTCTGCCTCCGGCGCTGATGTGACCTGACCAATTGCTTTTGCCAAGCTACAAATCGCATTCCCAAGTAACCGATCCGTATTCATATCTCATGAGGCAAAGTGTTAAATATTTTAGGTACTAGGTAATCATCGCATGTCCTTCCTATCGTTTTTTTTCTTAGTTCAACCACTTTGTTGACTTGCATCCCATACATCACTTTATTTGATGCATTTACTATATATTCATGAACGATATTCCGCTATATTCTAATTGATTGATTTATTTCTAATTTTCATCGACAGAACGAGAGAGAGTTGCGAGCGCGCGGGCAATCTTACGATCCGTAGCTGGATAACGGACGTAGCTGGACCCTGCGGTAACGATTCTCCACGTTCGACGCTGAGTCGCAACCAGGTGAAGAGACAGGAGGCCATATACGAGCTCTACTGCGGGGAGAACGTTCTCCTCGGCGATCTCAAGACTCTAAGAAACTTTTACTATCAACCTCTGCTGCCGACCGGTATTTTTACTCCGAAAGAGATGATCGTCCTCTTCGGCGATCTCGATCGTCTCATAGAGGTGCACACCAAGCTCAGGGACGAGCTTCTGGAACTGCGGGACTCCTCGGGTTTCACGGAATCCGTCGGGCCGACGCTGCTCGGTTGGGTGAGTTTGCGAGAACCGCGGCAAACGCCGATTGTCGATTTTCTAATTGCGGCTTCTTCGAGTAACGCGCGAAATTCTTTTGCCCTCAGTTACCGAACCTCACGGAGCCGTACCTCGACCGCTGCAGATCGCAGGTCTGGGCGAGACACCTGCTGGAGGAGAAACGATCGCGGAGCCGACGTTTTCAAGATTTTCTCAAAAAACGAATGGAATCGCCGCGCGCCGTTGACCTGTGGACCTATCTCGATGTCGCGAGATCGCGGGTAGTAAAGTATCCTCTGCTCGTCAATGAAATAACCCGAAGAACTCCGTCATCACATCAGGACAGAAAAGCTCTTCAGCAATCCAGCGACATGCTGTCCGAGCTGCTGAGGAAGATCGATCGAGCCATGGGAGACGCGGAGTGCCAACTGGCGAGATCGAAGATACACGTAAAATCGGATTACGATCCGGCGTGTTGCATCGAGGCCGCCACAGAACTCGTGACCGAGGGGCAGTTGAAGGATTCGCGGGGTTTGGTAATTGTCCGCTTCGATCTTTTAATTTTTTTTCGGCCTTCCGTCGTTCGTTGAATAATTTTTTTTTAACTTACAGAAACTCCACTGCTTCCTCTTCGACACGTGTTTCGTTCTGACCCGTCGTACGATAAAATCACGCGTGAGAATCTACAATCTCGCGTATCCGGTGATACCTCGCGAGGAGATCGTCGTTGATTCTCAGTGCGAGCTCGGTGGTTCGGGATTCAAGATAACCAATCGTACGCTGACAACGAACAGTGAACACGAGAAGAGACACTGGATCGACGCTTTCGAAAAGGTCGACAGATTGGCGAGCGTGGCGTTGTCCATGAGAAAATCTTCGGAAACAGTGATAGAGACTGAAAACGATCGCGTAATATAACTTAGATATAACACCGTCGAAGAATAAAGGCTCTCGCTCGATATTTTTTTACCTCTGTGTATACACGAGCGAGGGTTCGTCCCAGGGCTAATTTACATTTCTTTTTCGTAATTTTCTACTCATTGACCAATCCATATTATTATTTTTTTTTATATAAGAGAATAAAAATAAAACAAAGGTGGCAATTAAAAATATAAAATCACGTAGCTTTATTGGGTTTCATAGAGTTACCATCGGGATATCTTTTTCTGAATGCTTTTATGAGCTGCGGATCGATTAGATGAACGCCGTCCACCTGATTACCAAGCGTTATCCAGTTTGGCTGTACATTGTGAGGTCTGCCGAACAGTTCGATCTTTCTCGTGCTCGGACTCATGCGCTCGATTATGCCGTATATCTCGTCGGGTTTGTGGCTCGTGGCTCGAACCTCCGCGACGATGACGTCGCTGTCGAGTCCGCGATTCACGCGAGGATTGCCCTTCATGCCGACGAGGCAGTGCTCCTTTCCGTGATTCAACCAGTGTCCCGTTCTGCCGGTTCGAATTATCCTCTGCAGCTGATTGGTCTTCACCCAGATGATCTCGTCGACCCTGTCGTATCCCCATAGCTGGAGGCACTCCCGACCGAGCTCCATGGCTCTTCCGGTCACCCAGAGAAACAGCAGCCCCTCGTCCTGGAGGGCCGGAATTCCCAGCTGCCTCATCTCGTCGTCGGACATCGTTCCGTACGGCAGCTCCATGTGGATGTCCCACGGAGGATCGGCCATTATGACGGCGAACTTCCCGAGCACGGTCATGTCCAGGTAGCGCAGGTCGCACTGGATCCACTGGGGCGGGTAGAGGGTCAGCTCGCCGCCGGAAGTCGCCGAACCCGGAACGGCCGGCATTCCTCCGTCACCGAGCGAGGGCTTCCCTCCAGCGGCACTTCCGGTTCCAGCCTCGCTCTCGTTCGGCTGTTCCTTGGAACTCTCCTTCGACTGCGACGTCGAACCGTCGACCCTGTAGTGCACGTACTTGCACGTGTCCATGTGAAAACACGTGTTCAGAAAGCTGCAGTCACCGAGCGACTCGTCCGTGTGACTCTGTATTATCTTCTTGAAATGCAATTTCTTGCATTTACCCGTGAAACCGGTCGATCCGGCGTTGAGCTTCGAGCAATCTACGCGCGTCCCGTGTGGACAGAACTCCATCACCTGCGCCCCACCCTGAGACCTGAAACGCTCCGCCAGCGATTTCTCCTTCGACGTCTGTTTCGACAGAAGATCGAGAATCTGCTCGCCCACTTTCTTGCTCTCCTTCTCGCGAATCGTCGGCATCGATATCAGAGACATTATATCTTCCGTGTGCTTTCTCTCGTGCCTCGCCTGCTTCTCGAGCGGTGTTTCGTCGTCGTCGGCCTCCTCGGTCGCGGTAGCGTCATCGTCCTCGGCTCTGTCCTTTACGCAGTCCGACGCACTCCTGGACGATGACTTGTCAGGTCTCGGCTTACCGGATTGCTTGCCCACTACGGAGAGCACTGTGTAGCCCAGTGCTCCATCCTCCGTGACTTCCTTCATTCTGTGAGGATAACAAAAAAAACAATTAGAATAATGTACTTTACATTTGTGCGATCAAAAAAGGAAAAACGAACTTAGAAAAATATATTCTACATATACGCAATCACAAATGGGAAAAAAAAATTCCTCGGCTGTTCAGTAACATTCTATGACTGATCAATTTGAAGATCTTATACCAAAAATATAAATAACTCGATTATTAAAAAAACAGCAGCATGATACTGCGCTCTTAATGAGAAAGTCACATCGATGTCATACTTGAGAACATCCCTGGAAGCTAATCTCTCGAGTATGATCTTGACGTCTCCGTGGGACACGTCGGCACTCAAATTTTTGCGCAACTGAACTCCAAGATCCGCAGACGTTATCGGATTGTCAGGAAGGTACTGGTGCAGGATGCACAGTATGTGTCTCTCGTACTCGTGATTGGAAGACGATGCATTGTCTGCAAAAAAAAAAATTCCCAAATTAGTTCGTTAATTTTGATTTTATTTTAATTCTCCGAGGTGGTAAACCGCGTGTTCGTCAAAAGGTTTGTAAACAAAGCGAAGGTGGTGGGGAGGGGAAGGGGAAACTACCTGTTCCTGCATTTTCGGTGACATTCGACACCGTGGTCGGCGAAGTCAGCGTAAACAATTCGTGCCTCTCTCGCTTGCGTTTCTGCAACTTTTCTCGCAAGCTGTTTCTCTTTATTTTGATAGCTTGTATCTCCTCGAAAGCGTCAGACATGACTGCACCCCGCCAGAAATCCTGGCCGCGGCTTTAAGTCCTGGATGCGTCTCGTCACCGAGGTAGCCGATCGATCGTCCTAGATCCGCGTTTTCCTTGGCTCAGTCGCGGCAATGATTTCGCACACTTTTTCATTGACAATAAATATCAACGAACGGTTGAAAAAGTAAAAAAGAACGAAGTTTTGACAATTCGCAGTGTCGTACTGGCGTCCATCCCGCACGGCGGTCGGGAACGCACTGATTGCGCGAGGCTGCCTTATCGGCGGACGAGCTCCTCGGTGAAAACGAACGAGCCTCCGAGCCGCTGGCAAGTCGCACCCGATATCGAAACGCGCCCCGAATATTGCGGAAATATGTAGTGCGCAAATTTGGAACAATTGTTTTAAAAGATCTTGCGATTAGAGCGGTAGCGAGATCTCTCCGGCTTTTCCAATCATCGATGTCGACTTTGTGTGCTTTAATTATCCTGTAGAACATCGCGTCCGAGCGACTCTCTTCGTTTGAGTAAACAATCAAACTCCTACGCACCTCGACGCACCTATAACCTGTAAGAGCTTCGATTGTTTTGATCGTTGATTGTTGTGATTTTGGTTATTGATTTTTGGTGGTAAATATTGTTCGCTCGTCGATCCTCGACGTTGCTTGACGCGTCATTTTTTTTTTCAGATATTCGGCAATGTCGACCGTTTATCCTACGCGGCCGCGTCTCAGCGTGCGCGACAGCTTCGACGAGGACGATCTGAGCGACGTCGACGACGAGGTCTTCATAAGGGATGGGAAGAACGGTGGCCTCAAGCTCGACGAGGAGGGTGGTGTCAAGAGGCCTCTGATGGCGCCCAGACGAAAAATCAAGGCTTGCAGAATCGACAACAGCCCGAAGTTACCTTACAGAGCTCTCCTCGCTCCCTTCTGCTACGGCATCCTGGCGCTCCTCGTCCTTCTGGGTCTCATCATAGTCTGCATATACACCGTTAATCTCTTTCCCGTGCCTCTGAACATCCTGAGAAAGTGGCTCGACGGAGACGCCACAAAACCAAGTCTCAACGTATCCAACGTCGTCCCTTGCACTTCGCTGGCATCCTCCATGCTATGGACCAGGACTCTGCCGAAATTTACCTCCGAGTCCCCGTTTCGCAGCAATGACGTCAATGGCGACAATGTGGAAGATATCATCGTTGGATTTAGCACAGGTGCCCGACCTGGTTATTTTTTTTTAAATCAATGTTGCACTGTCTTTGTTTTTATTTTTGTTGTTATTATTTCTATTCTTTTTTCGTTCCTTTTTGCCTTACAGATTCGACTCTGAGGCATTGTTTTTTTATTTAGGTGTGTCGCGAGCGCTTGAGTTTACACCCTTGAGGATTGCCCATACATTTTGAGCCAAGGTGATTCGCCCTTTTTTAATTTGCAACACGTTCGTTTTGCAACGCTGTGCAGTCTGTCCGTATTTTTTATTTTTTTTTTTTGTACGGAAGAATGAGTAGCAATATTTTTTATTTTTTAAATTTATTATAGGATTGGACGCGATAGACGCTCCGGAATACCTGTGCGACTTGTACTTCGACGGGCAGAAGCCGTGCCTGGGAGGAATAATGGCGTTGGACGGTAAATCGGGCAAGACGATCTGGACTTACTGGACGGCTCACGCGATATTCAACGTCGACTGCGGCTTGGACGTGACGAGCGACGGTGTGAAGGATTGTCTGATAACGGGAAGAGGCGGAATACTGCACGCGGTCGACGGGAAGCTCGGAACGAACGTGTGGAAACTTGAGCTCCGGGACGATATTATTTCGCCGACGGAGGAGAGCGTTCTCGACGTCTACGACGCGACCTACATGAACGACGTCGACGACGACGACGTCGGTGACGTCATAGCCTCGCACACCATGCAGTCCGGTGAACTGCACTCCAGCGAGATTCTCGTCATATCCGGAAAAATTGGAAACATCATAAGACGCGTCGATTTTCCGAAGAGAGAGGAACTCTTCATCGCTCCTCGACGTCTCCTTCATCCCGATGGGGAAATCATGCTCGTTATCGTTTCCAGTACACCGGAGAAAACTGGAGGACTGTGCGTCGTTTCGTACAGCGACCTTATGCACGGAAAAATGGTAATTTTCGATCGGTCGCCTATAAACCTATACGATTTATTTATTTCGACGTATAGATCTATTTTTATTGTATTATGCAAGCGGGTGTGTTGGCTCGCGCGCTCGCATGGACCGCATGGTTCGTAGCCTATGGAAATCCATTCCATACATTATGAAAACCGTAATTCCGAAGGTATAGCATATAGAATGGAATTTCAAAATTTCGAAATCTATTCGATATGTTATGAAAACTGTAATTCCGAAATTATAGCATATAGAACAAAATCCAAACCAAAAAATCATCAAATCTACAATTTTTCTAAATATATATGGAATTCATTTTTATTTATTCCGTGAACTATTTATATATCGTGTTATGTGTACCTTTCGGTTGCAGAAATTGCGGGAACTCTACTGGGGCAGGGGAAAGGGTATATTTTTATTGTATTATGCAAGCGGGTGTGTTGGCTCGCGCGCTCGCATGGACCGCATGGTTCATAGCCTATGGAAATCCATTCCATATGTTATGAAAACTGTAATTCCGAAGGTATAGCATATAGAATGGAATTTCAAAATTTCGAAATCTATTCGATATGTTATGAAAACTGTAATTCCGAAATTATAGCATATAGAA
>JAPYZD010002966.1:0-14288 GCA_030522725.1 Ichneumoninae sp. B BG-2022a
ACCTTTAGTATACATGATTTTTTTCTGATTTTTACACCATCAAGAAGTACTTACAATTTTCTCTTATTGTTGTCGAACTTATGCGAAGTCAGCGCGCAGCGAGACTCCCTCCTTAAACATTTTTTTTAAGTACTTGGCGTCGAGACGCTACCGCTTCTCTTGATCTCGTGAGGCCACCGAGTCTTCGTGTCCTCGTTCAATCTAGTGCGCGTACTAAAATACCGGCCATTCGTTAAATCTGGTAAATTGGACCGTTCCAGAGCCACAGCCAGTTGACGAAGAGAAAAAAAAAGTTTAATCAAAATTGTGGTATCCGTATTGAACGAGCGGCAAACAGTTTCATTGGGGAGAAGCTCGACGTTCTCGGCTCAACGAGTAACGTCTGTACGAACTGGTGGTAAACTTAATTTTCCGGGTTATGTGCCGGGAAGGACGCAGTTATCCGCGTTTATTACTCTCACGCTCACTCGCTCCCGACCCACCCTCCCGATCGTACACACAACCTCCGGTGTACGTTTTGGGACGTAAACGCGTAGATGTGTACTATCCACAGCGGCAGATCGCACCCACGCGTGCAAACCTCTTCACGTATTCAGCCGGTGTTGAACGGTCGATCGATCGACCCTCTTGTCCACACCAATTACCGCTAATTCACGTCCGACACTTGAATTTCGCGAGGACCGCAAATTCGGGGCCATGGAAGAGCGTCGATTTCTCCGGCAGGGGTCGAGGCATCAACATTCTCGGCAATCTCCACCCGACCCAGACTCCCGCGTTCATCGATCAGTCGCGGGACGCAACGGAAAGAATAGCGAGAACTCGCGCATGCAAATTCGTGCGGAAATCAGCGAGGAGCTTTGGCCGGGAACGCGAGCGAGGAAATAACGATGAGGGAGGCTGGTTAAAAAAATAAACAGAACAAAAGAGAGCCACCGTACAATATTAATGGCTGGGGTGGAAGGTGGACGATAAAACTTCGTCTCGTCACTTTTACAGCGTTTTCCGGAATGGAAATCGTAAAAATGTTTATTTAGTCGAGGACTTGCCCGGAGCGCGAAAAGACACGGGGAAGCTGGAGCGCAAATATTGCCGAGAGGCCGACGAGCCTTTTTCAACATCAGGAGCGAAATAACCGAGAAAGGAAAAAAATACGCGCGAATGCTGACGAGGAGAACCGAGGGAAACAAAATTGAGCCGGTATGAAGCTGGAACTAAAGTTTTACCGTGGGCCGAGGCTGCAGTCGTCCATCTCGGTTCCCGTCGTAACCCTCGCTCCGTCCCGGCGATTAAAGTTGGAGCACTGAATTTCAAAGCTTCAACCGACACTGCGAGAGTCGTACGGCAGAGCTGCTCCTCGCACTCACCGCGCTACAGCGGTGACGCGAGCTCTTCGGCGTGCGAGAAGCAGCCAACATCAACCGGCGGCGCGAGATTAAAGTTCAACGAGTCTCGTTGCCAGACGATTCCCTTGTGATTTCGCCCGAGGTTCAGTAACGCACGCCGTCACGAGCAACGCGGCAAAGGGAGAGAGATCCGGGCGACGACAGCTTCGCTAGTTCCCCCCCACCTCATTTGTGCGAACTTCCAGCGATTCAATTATTTATGAGTTTGCTGATTCAATTATTTCGCCGAGAGCTCTAATTACACGGAGATTACTGAAGCCCGGGTGTGGAAGTGACGGCTTGACAACTTAACTCTTTCGCGGTATCGACAGGCGGCTCGGAAATTTTTTAATATGGCCGAGGCCGATGCCACGTCAACGTCGGTGACAAAAACTTATGGTCATAAAAATAAGGTCATCAAGTTTCGTGCGTTAATAACGTACAGTAGGCGACCGCTACTTATTTCATGCTAATTGCATGCTCCGGAACCGAGGCAATTAGACGACCGCACTGTGAACAAACTTTGTTCGAGCATTAATGAACGGGATAAGAAACTTTTTTTTACATAAACTGTTTCTGAAATTTCAAACACATTTGCGTTGCTGTTTTACAGTAAAGTTTTCCCTTTAGCTGAACATTTTTCTAAATTACATGCTAGAAATGAAATTCATGCTAATTTTATAAGAAAGTCAATGAATGTTCAATTAATGTAAGTAATGTAAGCAAATTTCAAGTTCCCGGACATTTACAATTTACTTTTGCAGTGCGGATAAGTTGGATTTTGGACTACCAGCTTTTGTAGTACCTGCAAACTCTCCCTTCCCGCTCAAAAACTTGGAGCAGGAACGATTTGACAGGTGGGTAACAAAATGGAACGGGTATTTCGTCTCCACACTACGCAAGTAGACGGACTTCGAGAAAAGGTCGATCCAACTGTTCCGGTCAGAAAACTTATCTTGATGCAACTTACGCGGTTTTTTACTGTATATAATATTCCTGTAGCTGTATATTTGAGACCCGTCTCCTTATTTGGCCATGGGATAATTGGGGGCGGATGAGACCGGAGAGAAGATCGGTTCGCGACGTCTCTTTTGAAATGATCAAATGATTGTCGCTGAGATGTTATCCCTTAATTATGTTACACTAAGATGGTAAAATTTCCTTTGATGGGAGCAAAAGTTATCGTCGCAGATCTGTTTGAATTCCAGACAATATTTTTTTTCCTTTTGCTTCCTCATAGAGGAAGATATGTTTTCGTGAAAAATTTGTTTTCGAGATTATAATGTTAGCGTACTAAAAATGGTCGAAAACGTCGAAAAATGTGATTTTTAGCTGGCGACCGGATGTATGTGTGTGACAGCGTCCATCGCTTAGAACGATTTTAACTCGGAAACGGCTTGGGATAGCGGGATCAAATTTTGTACACTAGTAGAGTGGTCACGTCTCCTCCTTCGATATAATTTTCATGAATATTGCGACCCGTTTCGGGATTTTACGGTAATTCGAAATTTTTGAAAAGAGTCTGTGGTAGCTCCAACTTTCGCAAATTTTGAGCTATCGTCATAAAACTGTACACGAATATAGTATTTTTATCAAAGACCTGTGGTATTGAATTTGGCCGAAATCTACCGAAGGGATCATATTTTATGGAATTTGGATTATTTTCTAAAATTACCAAAAACCGTCCAATTTGAATAAACACGGAGGTATCGAGCTTAAATTCGACATGGGAATGAACTAGCACCGTACAATGTTTCGTAATAAATTTGGTAGAAATTTATCCAATCGTTTCCATTTTCTGGGATTTTGAAAATGTTCAATTTTTCTGAAATTAAACTTTTCAAAATCCCACAATTCCGATGATCTGAATTTCTGAATCAAATACCACGCAAACAGTAAAATGAGTTATAGTTTCGTAATCAGCGCTGAGGAATAGAAAAAAACATTGCCTTAAAACGACGTAATCTGCACATTTTAGGTTGCGATATCCTATAATAAATTCTGGGGTAAATTTTTACGGTTTTACTTTTATGAAATGTAGACATTTTCTATGTTACGAAAAAGGTGGAATGTAATTTGCACATGATTTTTCTATACTTTTTGTTGTGAAAATTGTATTTTAATTATAGCTTCCTCTATGAGGCAGCCAAAATGGAACAACGGAATTTGTCACAGAGGAAGTTATGTACAAAAAGGTAAAACATGAGGAAGTAATTGTGCAAATAACTTTGCACGCTTTCTTTAGACTTGTTCCAAATCCGAGTGTTTATTTGTCGGACGCCGGTCAGCCTGCAGGACCTTGCCACAGCTGTCACTTCTAAAACCCTAGAAATTGGCATTCCACAACAATAGCCGTGTCAGCCTCAAGGGTCATCCAGTCTGAGTTATCTCGCACTCAGTAATCACGACGACACGTGTATTCGGAAAGGCGCAGAGACTTGGACAGACCCGAAACGGGATCCCAAAGCGGGTCGCAGATCGAGCAGGGCTGTCGGAGCTTTTCAATTGACCGGGTCAGCCTGAATCGGCGCGACCTTGACTCGGTTCGGAATCTTGCTTCGGCAACGTCGTCTCATCCTTCTCCGGCCACGGTTTACGAACGAGACTCGGTCGACTTCATGGACTCGGTTCCGGGTCGATGTCTGTGGCTCCAGACACCCTGGCGTCGGTCTACGTCCCGGCGACCATCGTCGCATTATTGGAGAACCCAGACTCCGACACTCTCTCAAGGATAGATTCGGTCACGATTATAATCGTCCCTGGGCATGCCGATCAATCCCAATTTGAACCCAGAATTTTTCTGGTAGAAACTATAGAGCATTGCAGCACGACCTGATGAGGCTCAACCTAAAAAGGCCTTTTCGGGACCTCATCAGGGCCCCCTTTAACGCTATCTGCATTTCTACCAGAGGTTTGCATTATCATTTACCCAAGTATTCCTAGTTTCTCACGATGGAGCACATAGACTATTAACGCCATCCTAGAGACTCCATCCTTCATAATTATCTCCACGGATAGTTTCGGTCGCGATTACAATTTCAGTTGTCTCTGCGCATCCCGAACAATCTCACTTTTCCACGATCCTTGTTGCGATCCCGCAACTTCCCTGGTAGAAACTTTGGAGCGTCACCTCTGGCCCTTATGGCACTGTACCTAAAAATGCCTTTTCGAGACCCCATCAGGGCCCGGTAGAAACAGAAAGCCCCGCTAGAAATTCTGTTAGCGTCAACGCTAACAGAATTTCTACCAGGGCTTTGCATTACCATTTACCAAAGTATTCCCAGTTTCTCACGATGAAGCACATGGACTATTAACGCCATGGTAGAGACTCCATCCTTCATAATTATCTCTGCGGATAGTTTCCAAAGTTACGGATGATTACTCACCTCGGCGTGTCAGTGTTTGATGATGGCCCCAGGTGGGAATGTCTTCGCACGCCCGCAAACTCCCCCGAAGTCTTCCAAGGAGCGCTAAATTCCGAGTTCAATCCCAACAGTATAATGAGTTACAGCAGTAAGCTTGTTGCAAGTTATTGCACCAATGAACGCTCCCGAGACGACGCAACGCACGCTTTGTGGCAAAACTTCGAAACCGTTCTCACACGGAATCACAATTTGGTAACTGTGAGGCAATGATAAAGACTTCATAGGCATCTCTATCTTCACCGTTCTCACTTTCCACCCCACCCGTTTGACTCTATTGCGTCCCGTTCCTCATCCCGTTATGTATTTTCCTTTCGCCATCGACCTTATCCCACGACCGAAGCAGCCACCCTTTGTAGAACCCCGGCACGTACACTCTCGTTTTCACATTGGAAAAGTTTTTCGGGTTGCTCCAAGTTCGGTATCAGATCCTTGCCGAGCCTCTGATCGAGTTCACCCAATCGCCACCCCGTTGTCGTGCTTCCCCATTTGATCTCCTCGGTCTCCTCGTTCCGTCATCCACACACGCACACACACCCGAGTATACAGACATAGGAGTAAAATCCATAGACTCGCCAGATAAAGAGGTCATGAATCCCAAAGACTGACGGTTGTCTATCTTTTCTGCGGCCCACTCGCCTCGCTCCTCCGTCACGGTTATTTTTCTTTCGCGGCGCCAACGCAATCGCTCAACGCATCGCATCCGGTAAGATCGTTAGCGACGTGAGTTTCACGTAGCAGGTCGCGTGAGAACCGGAGGGTGAATTCAACCGGTAGGGTTGGGGGAGCTCGAAGGGGATCGGGAGAATGAGTGGGGAACGATAGAAAAGACGAGGACGTGAAGCACGGGCGTCTCACTCTTATCATTTTTTTTTCTCCCAACCCTTATGTCCGTCCGGCTCTCTCGCTCGCGGTGCTTTCCGTTAATGAAACGCCAGCGGCGATATAAATTGGACGTGAGAAGGAGGAAGTGTAGGGGTCGGTGGAGCAGTGGTTGACGAGAACATCGCACGGACCGCTGATTCCGTGAGTAGTAAAGGGGGCGGTTTTCAAGCCGGCTCTCGAGGGCCACGAGAGATGTGAAAAGGATCGGACGACGCTACTTCATGATATTGATGACGCTTACACGCGTCCATGGACGATTCACCATCGATGGAGCGGAGGATCGGATGGATGATGAAGGAGTTGACAAGGCGATCAAGTAATGCAAAAGCTTTGCACACAGTGTTATGGTTTCATTTCAAAATATTTATACGTCAATGGATATACATGTAGATACAATGTAGCATATATATATATATATATATATGTTTATCTATCTATCTATATATATATATTTATGCGGGATCGGCAAACTAATTGCCAGCCTCTAATGCAATCGGGTCGTTATCGGGCGTTAATCGCATGCGTCGAATGTATGTGCGAATTTAATTTTGTGTATGCATGTGTGTGTGGGGACTAGGGTAATTCTGCTGATGTGGGTTGGCCATCGCTGGATATGCAAATCGCTGCGTGGTTCATTACGCGCTCCCGATACAGAATCGCTCACCGACCGTTTCGATCGATAAGGTCGAACTGGTGATCAAACTACGGATGTGCGACAATTCGCGAAGAGGTTTAAGCACGTCCTTGCCCGATTTACTTCATTCCACACTGATATGTTAATAATCTAGATCTCGTCTCGTATTTACATTAATTTGGTATCAGCCCCGGGCGCGCCCCGCTCGCCGAGCGGTAAAATCGCCCGGTTCACCCTCGAATCACAATATAATTTTTTTGTTTGTTTTTCTTTCCCACGGAGAATTTCGAATGATATAATTTTATCGAACGTGACAAACAAATTGCATTTGAACGAGATATGAGATACTTGAAATTGACTGTAAACGATACGGTTGATTCGTAAGTCAAGTAACTATAACGTTATGTCTACACGCAGCGTAAACATATTAAAAATAATACCGAGGAATAATCATTGAGGGAGGGTTTTTTTGTGTGCTTTTTTGTCGCGCGATCTTGATGTCACTTTGGAAGTTGCCCATTCGATTGCTGAGATTAGACCGGATCCGGTGCTGGAGCGAGAAGTTGCATGCTCGATGATTTGGCGATCTGCAAATGTGGGAAAGAAGAAACGCGGGCATTGTAAGTCTCTTTCATATCGATCGTCCAAACCCATTATTTCTTGATTGAATATGTTGGGTCCGTTTTATGGGTCAATATTCTGGATTATATGCGTACCTGTTGTTTCGGCCGTCTGTGAGATTTCCTTGCGTAAACCTTCAACACTCGGCAATTACAGGCGACTGAGAGTGCCACCGCCAGACCCTGCGCATTCAGACAATATTCCATTATACGAATTGTCAACCCCTGTGCGAACAAATTGCGGGGCTTTGGCATCCTCATGGAACAATGCCAGTTACCGAGTATGCCTATTACGATAGTGAGTAAATATACCCGGAAAAATAATTTATTTGACGGTCACCGTTTATTTGGTTTAAGTAAAATATTAATTTGATTAAAATAAATATTTATTTAAATCAAATACATATTTTGCTTAAGGAGGGAGTCTCGCTGGGCGCTGACTTCGCATAAGTTCGACAACACTAAGAGAAAATTGCAAGTACTTCTTGATGGTGTAAAAAACTGAAAAAATCATGTATACTAAAGGTACTGAGAAGATTAATTTTGCATAATAATAATTGCAAAATGTTATTAACAAATTCATCAACAATTAATTGGTTAAGAAATTACCCGGCAACAAAACTTTTTTTTAATAAAAACGATTCGTTTATTTTTCTGAATACGTATGATATTTTTCAGAAAAATAAACGAATCATTTTCATACAAAAAGGTTTTGTTGCCGGGTGATTTGTTAACCAATTAATTTTTTGATGAATTTGTTAGTAACATTTTGCAATTATTATTATGCAAAATTAATCGTCTCAGTACCTTTAGTATACATAATTTTTTTCAGGTTTTTACACCATCAAGAAGTACTTGCAATTTTCTCTTATTGTTGTCGAACTTATGCGAAGTCAGCGCGCAGCGAGACTCCCTGCTTAAACCAAATAAACAGTGGCCGTCGAATAAATTATGTTTCTGGGTGCATATAGAATAAAATGGGCGATTTTTTTTGTTAAGCAGGAAACGGAAGATTACGTCATACAAAAAAAGATTGACAATTTGTAGTAAACAACTGTACAAATATTTATGTTGAGTGCAGTGCGAACGATAAATGGTTGAATTTTAACCAAGGCGCGGTGACATACGTTTGAAGATGTTATGTGGTTGGTTGAAAAAAAAATGCTCGTCTGAATCGACAAATTGTGAATCCATTGACGCTAATAATTGTTCAAGAAAACGATTCTGTATTTCTACAGTATAAAAAAAAATTGTTTGAAAATTAATGAACGTTACTGAAAGCTTTTTTATATCGACTGTTTCTGATATTTCAAACACGTGCATTGCAATTCTACGGTAATTTTTTTTTCTTTTTTTAATGAAAATGTTCGTAAATTTCAGACAAAAGATTTGCAATTTTAATATCTGGTATTTTAATTTTACAAACAAAAAGTACATTAAGGTTCAATTAATACAAGTAATGCAAGCAAATTTCAAGTTCCAGTTCATTAAATTTACAATTTATATTTACAGTGTACAGAATAACAGCATTGCGCGCATGTCACCGCGAATTTTGGTTGAGCCAACAATTTTTTCCCTAATATGCATATATCTCCTCAAATTGTCCCCCGCATATTATTTACCTGCAACGAATGAGCGGTGCAAAAAATAGCCCACAGAATCGGTATTTTCCATACTCGAGAAGCGACCCCGCAGCCGGCGACGAGGCCCACGATGAGTGACACCTTGAGGAAGAGCATCAGCTGCAGAGCTCGTCTTCTCTTCATCTTCTCGCGTTGTTTGATCTCCAGCTGCATGCTGCAGGTGTATCTCGCGACTATCGCCGCCTTTATCAGATAGTATCCCGCGGTGAGGAGAAGCAGAACGATGGGCAGGCCATACGTGTACAGTGTCGCTTTCGTGCCTAGAAACCTTAATGAAAAATATTGTTTTTTTTAGGGACACATTTATCGGTTTTGCTGCGAAGATATATGGTGAAAAAAAATGGATAAATGTCTGGTGTATATCGGTCGGGCTTGTAAAGCGCCATACGCAGCAGCAAAAGCACAAGCTACAAGTACTCGGAGCGTCCGTAAAGCGGAGCGTATAACTCAGAGGACCTTTTGTGCCACCTCCATTGTCCCGAAATAGCTGAATCTCAATGGACCGGTGATTCATGACGGATTCCTCGAGTTCTCCCGACTGTTCCACCTATTCTATTTCTCTTTGCATTCTGTCGCGTGATTTTCACATTATTCAGTTAATTTCTTGGCACACTTTTGTAAACGCGTTCTCCTCTGATCGGCCAAAAAAAAATAGTACGGGATTTTTTAGGAATATTGCAGACGTACTGAGGTTTGAGGGACAGGGAAGACTCCGTCGGGAGGATTCGTATCTGACTAACGTGGCGCGTTGTACAAGCACGCGGGGATCAAGTGAGAAAAGTGGCTTTTTGATCCTTAACTTCCGTCTCTCACTCCGTAGCTTTCCTTCTCTTGTCACCAAAGTTTCAGGCCGCGGAGGAGTCGGCAGATTCTCCGACCCTCGAGGCTACTCGTACTCCCCGCACCGGAAGTGCACTTTATCGGCTTTGCTTGTTTTCTTCTTTAAGGGAAAAGCAGAAGAGACTCCAAAGCCTCGAGAGAGAAAAGGTGGGAGATTCAAAAAAGTCTGCCCTTTCTCTCAGTCACTTTGCCCAGTTTATCCTCGTTGGGCGAGTCTGTCAACCGTCTATATAAAAAAAAAACACTTGTGCAAGTTCCTGGAGTCAGTTTACGGAGAAGGAAAAATTGATCGTTAAAAGAGATGGAAAAGGTATTTAAAAAAGGTGCAAATTGATCGTTAAAGGAGATGGAAAAGGTATTTAAAAAAGGTGCAAATGGTGTAGCCATTTGCACATGTCTTCCTCGTTGACTGCAATTTTGTGCATAGGTTTCCGCAAAAAAATGTTCACATCTGATAAAATTGAAACGGTCAAAAGTTATCGCAAAACTTTGGTAGAAAATCGATAACTGAAATTTGTATAATTCGTCGTTTTAAGCCCATGTCATTTTGTATTTTTCCCCATCGATGACGAAGCTTCAAGTTATTTTACTCGTGGAGCAACATTTGCTGATATAAAAAAAGTTTTCCAAAAAATTCAGAAATGTCAAAATGTCGTTAAACTTTTATGGTTAGATTCATTTTCGGCACATTTAATACAAAACATTGTACAGGATTAGTCCATTCTCGTGTCAAATTTCAGCTCAACACCTTCATCTTTACGCGCATTATACCGTTCTTAGTAATTTTTCAAGAAAAACAAAAATCCATAAAATCTGATCGCTTACATAGATCTCGGCCAAATTCAATACCGAAGGTTTTTGATCATAGTATTATATTTGTATGCAGTTTTAGGACGATTGTTCAAAATTTACGCTAGTTAGAGCTAATACGACCTTTCTTTTACAAATCACAAGTTCCTCAAACTTCATGATACTTGAACCGAAGAAAGAGACGTGACCACTCTATTAGAGCAACAAATTTCGACTGGCTATCTCGAGTAATTTCCGAGTTTGTAACGAGTTAATAGTAGTTTTAAACGATGCAACTTGTTACATACAAACACACACACGGACATCCGGACGCCAGCTAAAAGTCGCATTTTCCGATATTTTGGACGATTTGAAGTACTCTGATATAAAAATTTCGATTCGTTTTTTTTCTGTACAGAAACACAATTTCCTCTATGAGGAAGAAAAAAAAACAGCGTGAAAATTAACATTTTCTCATCGCTTCCGTGTGTTATTTACTTTGATATTTTCAAAGCTTTCACGAGAAAGCATTTACCGCGATTATTTTCTGTGTGTCCGATTTATTGTGTTGACCTGAGTGAAAAAAAACTTACCAGCAATTAAAAGGCGTGAGATCGTCGACGTTCCAGATGCTGTAGGATTCTCTAATCTGTAGGAATGCGGCGGCTCCGAGAGTGACCAGAGGTGCTCCCCAGGCGAAGACGCTGTACTTCAGATAGGTTGGCGGGTCGTCTCGACAGGGTATCGACGCGACAGTTGCGTAGAGGTGATGACACATAGCTGCGAGCCAACAGACCACCGATACCCTGAGATATTGAAGGCTCAGGCCGAGCGAAATACATAATTCGGAGTCCTGAAACATCAAAAACACATTCTGTTTTTTAGACCCCCGTGTACAAATTTTATCAGGTATGCCCTACAACAGATCAGGTCACGATGAGGAAACGGTGAGGCTTGCCGTTTTATGGAAAACTGTATCTGAGCCGGGTCTGGCATACACACGGTCTGATGAACAGCTAGCCTACGGCCAATAAGATCAGGTCCAGATCAGGCATTGATCGGGCAGTTCTTATCAATCGATACGAGAGTAGACATTTTCAAGCTTTACATCGAGCCCTGATACGGTCCTGATAAGGCCTGACAAGGGCTTATCAGGACCCTATCAGGTCTCGATGCAACGCTCGAAAATTTCTACTCGGGTACTAAATGCCCTCGTAAAAATTTGATCAGGTATGCCCTACAAGAGATCAGGTCACGATGAGGAAACGGTAAGGCTTGCCGTTTTATGGAAAACCGTATCTGGGCCGGCTAGTAAGATTAAGTCTAGATCAGGTATTGATCGGGCAGTCCTTGTCAATCTATAGTACTGGAATCGAGTGGATTTTCGGCCCCAGCCACAGTAGAGGCGTTATAAGATCTGCCATACCCCTTCATAATAATTTTGTTAACTCAAGATATCTCTGCAGTATTCTGAATATCTTGTTACTTCATTGTAGTAGAATATTAATCCATACCTAAGTATCAGCTAAGGATTGATAACCCATTTTAAGAACCGGTTGACGAAGTAAACATAACAATGTACAACATTAACATCTTTGAATATTTCAAATTTCATGGGCGTATTTATATGAAAAGTATACGTTTACCTTTAAATTGTGTTTACATCACAGTTGAAGAATGCTGTGTAGATACATCCTCAAGCGAAAGGTGAATTTGACACAAATTTCAATAATTCATTATACGCGAAAAATGAACAGTATTAAAGGTGCCAAAAATATTGATATTGAATAATGAAAATTCCAAAATATTGTTACGAAGAATACTTAATAAATACATTTTTAGAAAAAAACCAGCAAACATTTTTTTGTAATTTCAAATAAACTCGTACATTGTTTAAAGTAAATGTGCATTTTTTATGGAATTTTCTTACGTTGGAAAAAAATATTTACGAAATCTCGCAACGAATTTTGGATGTTTTAGTAATTTAACAAATATAAATAAATAATTCAAATAATTCAAACGATTTAATTAATATATACATATTAAACGATATAATTAATGATTATATTTAGTTCAGGGGACAATCAGCCTTCTTGATTAGGTAGTGATTCAGGAGCCTGTTCACAGTTTATTCAACCACTGCGTCACATTTCAGTTGTACCCAGGCTGCGGTACAACGGCCTGATAAGGCCCTAACGGCAAGCCTGATAATGCCCATATTGGGACCGTGTCTGAATTTCGACCCGGGCTTTAGCGTGACAGGAGGAAAAAGTGACGCTTATGGAAACAGCGTACAAGAGACCCGGTAACCGTAGGTCCGTTTTTTTGTTTGTTTTTTATTTCCTTTCAGAATTCAAAGGTATAATCCTGGAAGGATTTCTGTTCCGTGTAGCAAGCAGGCACGTGCCTGCCAAACAATTGATTTATACCACTCCATAAATTCGTCAGGGGATTCGTACCGAAGTACGATAGCGCTCTTATGCTGCGTCCCTGAAGTCCGGCACCCTCGCTCTCAAGTCGCGCTCCTGCTCCATCGTCGTGAGAGATCCGCCTCGGATTCGCGAAGGGACTGCGTGTGGCGCCAGAGCGAGAGGTAGACGGTGAGAAAGGGGAAAAAAGGAGAGAGGGATGAGAGTGAAAAGGGGCACTTGAGGCACTCGCTACCGAGTTATATCCCGGCAGTCGAGAAGAGAAATGTTCGACCTTTTGTCGCTCCTCTGAGAGAACCCATGAGAAAAGTAGCGTACGCGTCGATTCAGGGTGGTTTCGCCGCTGATATAATCTTCCGGCATCTCCGACCTGGACCCCCTGAAAGTTCGGGAATTTATTTCAACTGGTTTAGTCTAGGGAGGTCACCTGATCGGGGGGTTCACTCTCTTACAGGGTTATATACTAACTCGGCGAAGGCGAGATTAAATAATATAAGACCTTTCAGCAGGGCGGAAACGTCAGGCATTATGAATTTATCGGGTTGAGGGCAGGCAAGAGGGAAGTAAATGAAAAGGCACGCAGGGGTAAAAGTGGTAAAAATGGGCGACCCCGATCAGCGATGAGTCAATGATGCATGGATCGTACCATATTCGTCTCTTTCACCCTGGACCACTTTTTTCCGCACACCGAAGAGTGTATAACGATGCTCTGCGGTTACAAGTGCACACACTTTTTCGTTCCGCGTTGATAACGATAATGAGAAAATTGCGGACAAGGTCCGAAAGTAACGAGTTGTACTAATGACCGGAGGATGCGAGTGTGCGCGACTCGTCCCTTCCGGTCGTTAGTAGGGGAGACCGGGGCAAAATGGCACAGCGGGGTAAAACGGGACTATTCGGGCAAAACTCAATTTTCCTCTAATTTTTGAAAGCTCCATTTTATCCCAACGATACATCCGGATTTTCAAACCGTTTGTGCCCCACGTCCGACCATCGCCACCATCCAAAAGTTATTGAAAAATTGCATTTTGCCTCGTAATCCCGTTTCACCCCGCTGTGCCATTTTGTCCCGGTCTCCCCTATAGCCGGTGCAGCAATTCCTCGCTCGTAATAACAAAAAAATCTCACCCTTTCCGTGAGGAATTTATTATTCACACTGAGCGATCGTCGCGAGTTTTTCGAGAGCGCGACGGTTCGAAGTGTATCAACCCACATGGAAATAAAGTATATCGAAAAATACATTTTTTGATGTATTAAAAATATATTCAAATATATTCAAACCGTATACGAGTTGTATGAGAAATATATTCAAAATATATTCGCTATACGTACTTTTTGGAACAAAAAATGTATTCGAAACATATATTCAATATATAATTTAGCTATATATATTGTATAATCTACGTTTATGTCAAAGGTAGCTCCGAATGTATTCCGGACATAAGTTAGATACAAGTGTCATATATCCTAAGTATATCCTACGTATTGAATCTCAGCTAAAAAATTTGATAATTAAGTGATTTTCACGTTTAATTATATATATGCACTTAGTCTATCGACAGACACAAGAATATCCCGGAAAAACGCTGATAATTTTGTCACTCGCAGGGGATCGAACCGTCGACCCTGGGTCGTAACAGTACG